>VMKM01001718.1:0-117265 GCA_008360985.2 Macquaria ambigua | reverse complement strand
CATCCATCACTCTGTAAAACTCTATGAAACTTCATACAGTACTAGTGTAGCATGATTAGCATTTCTACTGGTTGACTTATCACTTCCTCATGATGTATAATTGAATTTCAGTGATGCTAAAAAACACTCTGTACTGATCAATTGAACACATTACCTTAACCTTAAAACTACCAGTGAGCTGCTGTAGATGAAACAACACAAGTCCACAAATGTACACTGAAGTCATGTGAAGTACAATTCATTTACCTGAGCTGTGAGATATAAGGCAGACACTGTAGGAAACTCGTCACTTCACTCTCTTCATGTGACCAGCCTGTCAGCTCCACCTGTTTCTTCTCTGATTGGACTTTCAGCACTTCCAGGAGGATGGAGGTCTCTCTCTCTGAGAGGTCTATGAACCAGACTGCAGGAGCTGACTGGAAAACTGACTGTAATGCTGGAAGGACCCTCAAGCCTGTTTTAGTCTCATAAGAGTACAGGTCCAGGAGCAAATCACACCATTTCACTTTAAGAGGGAGTCTTTCATATCTGCACACTGATGATAACAGCTCCAGTATCTTGTCTCCTGTCTGCTGTTGTCTCTCTGCTGCTGCACAGAACAGGTTCCCAAAGAACTTGGCTTCACCTGAACGCATAAACCTGTCAGAGACACTGGAACAAGAATTTAACATTTTGTTATGATATGACGTCAACAGCAGAAAAAGAGCCATGCATTACTGATATGGAGTGTATCTGATAAAAGCCTACAAACACCTGCTAATGAGCACAATACAGTAAAATCAATCAACCTAAAATTCAAGTAACAATGCTTTAACAGGGTTATATGTGGGTTTTCAGAGATTTTACTAAATGAAATTCTTCACTAAATGTTTAAGGAACCAGGAAAGTCAGGCTGCAAAGGTGTAAGGTGCCTCTGTTAAAAGACTGTATGTTATGCTGGAATACCACTCCTGAACCAACAGGGTGGCTGAAAGGAATACTTTACCCACAACATTTACTAATCAATGACCTCCAAAGCCTGGAATACTGGATCACAAGTTTTAACATCCATCACTCTGTAAAACTCTATGAAACTTCATACAGTACTAGTGTAGCATGATTAGCATTTCTACTGGTTGACTTATCACTTCCTCATGATGTATAATTGAATTTCAGTGATGCTAAAAAACACTCTGTACTGATCAATTGAACACATTACCTTAACCTTAAAACTACCAGTGAGCTGCTGTAGATGAAACAACACAAGTCCACAAATGTACACTGAAGTCATGTGAAGTACAATTCATTTACCTGAGCTGTGAGATATAAGGCAGACACTGTAGGAAACTCCTCACTTCACTCTCTTCATGTGAGCAGCCTGTCAGCTTCACTCTCAGCTTCTTCTCTGATTGGAGTTTCAGCACTTCCAGGAGGATGGAGGTCTTTCTCTTTGAGAGGTCTATGGACCAGACTGCAGGAGCCGACTGGAAAACTGACTGTAATGCTGGAAGGACCCTCAAGCCTGTTTTAGTCTCATAGTCCTTCACGTGGGAGCAAAGATCCAGCAGGAAATCACGCTGATATTCATTATAACTATAATCATCCATGTCTTTAAGAGGGAGTGTTTCATATGTGCACACTGATGATAACAGCTCCAGTATCTTGTCTCCTGTCTGCTGTTGTCTCTCTGCTGCTGCACAGAACAGGTTCCCAAAGAACTTGGCTTCACCATCAGGATCTGACCGCTGACGAACAAAACTGAAATAATGAGAAGGAAACATTTTGTGATGATTTGATCTCAGCGGCATGAATACAACCACACAACACTGATGGACTCTATCCTGTCCTGTATAACATCTAAATCATTTCTGGACTTTTGCTGACTCACAACACAAACATGAATCCTGCGTCTGAAATCACTGCAGATTTGCTACCAAGTGCTTATGTTCACTTTATGTGGCTTTACTTTGTGTTTGAGTTTCAGGTGTAAAATATATTCACAACATATAACTATACACAGTGGAACAACAGAATCTACAGTTCATAGCCTGTACAATAGTTACAGAAAATCCCATCATGCAGTGCTTCACCCTGCTCCTGAGGTGACAGACGTGTAAATTACAGTTATGCTGCACTACATCTGTCAATGATGATGATTCATACGTGTCTGAAATGTTCACTTGCTGCTCTCTATACAGTTAGTAGGATTTTCATCAGTCAGTAAAGTTCACTCCAGTCAGGAGTTAAAACAGCTGCTTGTTTTTCTTCATTTATTCTTGGAACGTTACCTTTTCTATCCGTGCAACAATATTTTGTTTTTATGTTTCAACTGTTGATTTTAACGTTGCTGAGATATTTAAAAAAGTCAACACCAGTTTTAACTGCAGGTTTTTTCAGTGTTGTATGATGTGCTTTTATTTCAGTATGAGGAGGTGTTAGCAGGGCTGCGTTGTTGTCTCAGAGCTACATTGTTCTTATTATTATTCACAGCATTTCATTATTCTCATACAGGAAGAAGACGGTGACATGTTTCCAAATTGTTGCAGTTAATTATTTCAAATTAAAAAGCTGCGTACTCCCACACTCTTTCCTCTGCTGGACTGGTGCAGTCAGACATTGACCTGCATTAAGACAAGCTAGCTTAACTGCCAGTTATGTTTCATATTGCAATTCAGTGGACTGAAAACATGAGTGACTGGTTTGGTGCATGTTGTACTGGAGCAAGAGCACGAACATACTGCCCCTTTCTATTTACTGAATCAAGGATTCATTCTGAATCTCTCATGATCCCAAGGACTCTTGTATGGACTGTTGTTGCTCTTGTGTTTCCTGTTTTATTTTGAAATCCCTGGTCTTGTGTTCTTGTGTGCGTTTTACTTCCTGTCTTTGTTCTTTTCCTGCCAATTTCCCCCAGTCACCTGTGTGCCATTGCCAATCAGCTCCCTCTCTATATATGCCAGTCCCTTTCCTTTGTTCCTTGTTGGTTCATTGTTGTGGTTCATTTGTGTCCTGAGTCCCTGCGTTTCTCCATGTCTTGTTCTTGGTGTTTCCCTGCGTGTGATTTCCCTGAGTTCCTGGTGTCCTGTTGCCTGCAAGTAAGCATTGTTTGTCACTTAAATAAACCTTTCACCTGCTGGAGCCTCTGCGACTGTCTGCATTTGGGTCCTCTCCCTGCTGCCTAAATGGCTTCCTGTGACAAAATCATGACACCGAAAATCAAATTACAGCATTTTGATGCTGTAACTAGTCGTGGTGAAGCTAATATTATTAACTACTTTAGTTTATATACTGTTGGGTTGTTTAATCTGTATTAAAGGCTCATATTCTATAAACTCAAGTCTAATTGTTGGATTAGGTTTGCTGCAGGGGGGGCTCTGCCTATAGTTTCAGGCATCAATTGTTATTTAACATACTGTTAACCAGACACTGTATCAGCAGTGGCTGGTTTGATTTCTGAATGCCACTTCCTGTCCACAGTCTGCACTGAGTCCTACAAGTTCCCCAACTAACTTCACAAAACTAAGAGAAATGTGGATAAAGTCACCAGGTGTAAATACTGATGACAAAGAAATATCACAATAATTAAAATAGTATGTTAGTATTTATGCAACATAAAAGATTTCCATAACCTTATTTAGAGCACAACTCTTAATAATAAGAGATAAATCATGTGAAGTACAATTAATTTACCTGAGCTGTGAGATATAAGGCAGACACTGTAGGAAACTCGTCACTTCACTCTCTTCATGTGACCAGCCTGTCACCTCCACCTGTTTCTTCTCTGATTGGACTTTCAGCACTTCCAGGAGGATGGAGGTCTCTCTCTCTGAGAGGTCTATGGACCAGACTGCAGGAGCTGACTGGAAAACTGACTGTAATGCTGGAAGGACCCTCAAGCCTGTTTTAGTTTCATAGTCCTTCACGTGGGAGCAAAGATCCAGCAGGAAATCACACCGATATTCATCGTCATCATCATCATCATCATCCATGTCATTGAAAGGGAAAGTTTCATATCTGCACACTGATGATAACAGCTCCAGTATCTTGTCTCCTGTCTGCTGTTGTCTCTCTGCTGCTGCACAGAACAGGTTCCCAAAGAACTTGGCTTCACCTGAACGCATAAACCTGTCAGAGACACTGGAACAAGAATTGAACATTTTGTTATGATATGACGTCAACAGCAGAAAAAGAGCCATGCATTACTGATATGGAGTGTATCTGCTAAAAGCCTACAAACACCTGCTAATGAGCACAATACAGTAAAATCAATCAACCTAAAATTCAAGTAACAATGCTTTAACAGGGTTATATGTGGGTTTTCAGAGATTTTACTAAATGAAATTCTTCACAAAATGTTTAAGGAACCAGGAAAGTCAGGCTGCAAAGGTGTATCCTGGCCTCTGTTAAAAGACTATGTTATACTGGAATACCACTCCTGAACCAACAGGGTGGCTGAAAGGAATACTTTACCCACAACATTTACTAATCAATGAGCTCCAAAGCCTGGAATACTGGATCACAAGTTTTAACATCCATCACTCTGTAAAACTCTATGAAACTTCATACAGTACTAGTGTAGCATGATTAGCATTTCTACTGGTTTACTTATCACTTCCTCATGACAGGTAGTTTCTTTCTATACTGCTAATAAACCACTTGAGCAAAATCCTCTCATTCACTCCTCTTAGTCATTCATCGGTCAAACATCCTGCTCAGTCACTGCTCATTGATTGGCTCTCCTAGAATCAGGGTAGCCAATGAATGAGCGTCCCATTCAACATCCATGACCCATCACATTCTGTGACCAAATACGTTTATGATTCAGTCCTCAAAATGTCAATCACTTCAAAATGTCTTCAGATGACTCAGACAGTAAATCCAACACTAACACATGGATGTACTCAGAACCATCATGTGTGGCTTTCTCTTAATGCAGGAAACTGCTGCTTCATCCCTGAGATTTGCAGCGAAAAAGCTAGAAAACGGTAAGAAAGATCTCTGGTCCTGAAGAAGAACTGAACTCATCATCATCAACACAATGGTGATGGTCTCTGCTGCTTACATTGCTGGAGCTTGTTGGATCACATCATTATAGCTGAGTCTCTGTTTACTTTTTACTGAGTCCATAGATGATGATGAAAACAGCCTCAAAGTAACAGTAAACAAGTATCAGCTCATGGGGGATGAGCAGGACTCTGTGGGAGCGTTGCTAGGGGTGTCTGATCTGCACAGAACTCTGGGTAATTTAGGAATAAATACATTGGGGTATGTGGAATAAAACAGCATGCCTTCTATAAAACTATACACAGTGATGTAATGTTTATGTGGACTGATCAATTGAACACATTACCTTAACCTTAAAACTACCAGTGAGCTGCTGTAGATGAAACAACACAAGTCCACAAAATATACACTGAAGTCATGTGAAGTACAATTCATTTACCTGAGCTGTGAGATATAAGGCAGACACTGTAGGAAACTCCTCACTTCACTCTCTTCATGTGACCAGCCTGTCAGCTCCACCTGTTTCTTCTCTGGTTGGACTTTCAGCACTTCCAGGAGGATGGAGGTCTTTCTCTTTGAGAGGTCTATGGACCAGACTGCAGGAGCTGACTGGAAAACTGACTGTAATGCTGGAAGGACCCTCAAGCCTGTTTTAGTCTCATAGTCCTTCACATGGGAGCAAAGATCCAGCAGGAAATCACAATGATATTTGTGACCTGTTTCATATCTGCACACTGATGATAACAGCTCCAGTATCTTGTCTCCTGTCTGCTGTTGTCTCTCTGCTGCTGCACAGAACAGGTTCCCAAAGAACTTGGCTTCACCTGAACGCATAAACCTGTCAGAGACACTGGAACAAGAATTGAACATTTTGTTATGATATGACGTCAACAGCAGAAAAAGAGCCATGCATTACTGATATGGAGTGTATCTGCTAAAAGCCTACAAACACCTGCTAATGAGCACAATACAGTAAAATCAATCAACCTAAAATTCAAGTAACAATGCTTTAACAGGGTTATATGTGGGTTTTCAGAGATTTTACTAAATTAAATTCTTCACAAAATGTTTAAGGAACCAGGAAAGTCAGGCTGCAAAGGTGTATCCTGGCCTCTGTTAAAAGACTATGTTATACTGGAATACCACTCCTGAACCAACAGGGTGGCTGAAAGGAATACTTTACCCACAACATTTACTAATCAATGAGCTCCAAAGCCTGGAATACTGGATCACAAGTTTTAACATCCATCACTCTGTAAAACTCTATGAAACTTCATACAGTACTAGTGTAGCATGATTAGCATTTCTATTGGTTTACTTATCACTTCCTCATGACAGCTAATTTCTTTCTATACTGCTAATAAACCACTTGAGCAAAATCCTCTCATTCACTCCTCTTAGTCATTCATCGGTCAAACATCCTGCTCAGTCACTGCTCATTGATTGGCTCTCCTAGAATCAGGGTAGCCAATGAATGAGCGTCCCATTCAACATCCATGACCCATCACATTCTGTGACCAAATACGTTTATGCTTCAGTCCTCAAAATGTCAATCACTTCAAAATGTCTTCAGATGACTCAGACAGTAAATCCAACACTAACACATGGATGTACTCAGAACCATCATGTGTGGCTTTCTCTTAATGCAGGAAACTGCTGCTTCATCCCTGAGATTTGCAGCGAAAAAGCTAGAAAACGGTAAGAAAGATCTCTGGTCCTGAAGAAGAACTGAACTCATCATCAACACAATGGTGATGGTCTCTGCTGCTTACATTGCTGGAGCTTGTTGGATCACATCGTTATAGCTGAGTCTCGGTTTACTTTTTACTGAGTCCATAGATGATGATGAAAACAGCCTCAAAGTAACAGTAAACAAGTATCAGCTCATGGGAGATGAGCAGGACTCTGTGGGAGCGTTGCTAGGGGTTGTTTGATCTGCACAGAACTCTGGGTAATTTAGGAATAAATACATTGGGGTATGTGGAATAAAACAGCATGCCTTCTATAAAACTATACACAGTGACGTAATGTTTATGTGGACTGATCAATTGAACACATTACCTTAACCTTAAAACTACCAGTGAGCTGCTGTAGATGAAACAACACAAGTCCACAAAATGTACACTGAAGTCATGTGAAGTACAATTCATTTACCTGAGCTGTGAGATATAAGGCAGACACTGTAGGAAACTCCTCACTTCACTCTCTTCATGTGACCAGCCTGTCAGCTCCACCTGTTTCTTCTCTGGTTGGACTTTCAGCACTTCCAGGAGGATGGAGGTCTTTCTCTCTGAGAGGTCTATGAACCAGACTGCAGGAGCTGACTGGAAAACTGACTGTAATGCTGGAAGGACCCTCAAGCCTGTTTTAGTCTCATAGTCCTTCACGTGGGAGTAAAGATCCAGCAGGAAATCACACCGATATTCATCGTCATCATCATCATCATCCATGTCATTGAAAGGGAAAGTTTCATATCTGCACACTGATGATAACAGCTCCAGTATCTTGTCTCCTGTCTGCTGTTGTCTCTCTGCTGCTGCACAGAACAGGTTCCCAAAGAACTTGGCTTCACCTGAACGCATAAACCTGTCAGAGACACTGGAACAAGAATTGAACATTTTGTTATGATATGACGTCAACAGCAGAAAAAGAGCCATGCATTACTGATATGGAGTGTATCTGCTAAAAGCCTACAAACACCTGCTAATGAGCACAATACAGTAAAATCAATCAACCTAAAATTCAAGTAACAATGCTTTAACAGGGTTATATGTGGGTTTTCAGAGACTTTACTAAATGAAATTCTTCACAAAATGTTTAAGGAACCAGGAAAGTCAGGCTGCAAAGGTGTATCCTGGCCTCTGTTAAAAGACTGTATGTTATGCTGGAATACCACTCCTGAACCAACAGGGTGGCTGAAAGGAATACTTTACCCACAACATTTACTAATCAATGAGCTCCAAAGCCTGGAATACTGGATCACAAGTTTTAACATCCATCACTCTGTAAAACTCTATGAAACTTCATACAGTACTAGTGTAGCATGATTAGCATTTCTACTGGTTGACTTATCACTTCCTCATGATGTATAATTGAATTTCAGTGATGCTAAAAAACACTCTGTACTGATCAATTGAACACATTACCTTAACCTTAAAACTACCAGTGAGCTGCTGTAGATGAAACAACACAAGTCCACAAATGTACACTGAAGTCATGTGAAGTACAATTCATTTACCTGAGCTGTGAGATATAAGGCAGACACTGTAGGAAACTCCTCACTTCACTCTCTTCATGTGAGCAGCCTGTCAGCTTCACTCTCAGCTTCTTCTCTGGTTGGACTTTCAGCACTTCCAGGAGGATGGAGGTCTTTCTCTTTGAGAGGTCTATGGACCAGACTGCAGGAGCTGACTGGAAAACTGACTGTAATGCTGGAAGGACCCTCAAGCCTGTTTTAGTCTCATAAGAGTACAGGTCCAGGAGCAAATCACACCATTTCACTTTAAGAGGGAGTCTTTCATATCTGCACACTGATGATAACAGCTCCAGTATCTTGTCTCCTGTCTGCTGTTGTCTCTCTGCTGCTGCACAGAACAGGTTCCCAAAGAACTTGGCTTCACCTGAACGCATAAACCTGTCAGAGACACTGGAACAAGAATTTAACATTTTGTTATGATATGACGTCAACAGCAGAAAAAGAGCCATGCATTACTGATATGGAGTGTATCTGATAAAAGCCTACAAACACCTGCTAATGAGCACAATACAGTAAAATCAATCAACCTAAAATTCAAGTAACAATGCTTTAACAGGGTTATATGTGGGTTTTCAGAGATTTTACTAAATGAAATTCTTCACTAAATGTTTAAGGAACCAGGAAAGTCAGGCTGCAAAGGTGTAAGGTGCCTCTGTTAAAAGACTGTATGTTATGCTGGAATACCACTCCTGAACCAACAGGGTGGCTGAAAGGAATACTTTACCCACAACATTTACTAATCAATGACCTCCAAAGCCTGGAATACTGGATCACAAGTTTTAACATCCATCACTCTGTAAAACTCTATGAAACTTCATACAGTACTAGTGTAGCATGATTAGCATTTCTACTGGTTGACTTATCACTTCCTCATGATGTATAATTGAATTTCAGTGATGCTAAAAAACACTCTGTACTGATCAATTGAACACATTACCTTAACCTTAAAACTACCAGTGAGCTGCTGTAGATGAAACAACACAAGTCCACAAATGTACACTGAAGTCATGTGAAGTACAATTCATTTACCTGAGCTGTGAGATATAAGGCAGACACTGTAGGAAACTCCTCACTTCACTCTCTTCATGTGAGCAGCCTGTCAGCTTCACTCTCAGCTTCTTCTCTGGTTGGACTTTCAGCACTTCCAGGAGGATGGAGGTCTTTCTCTTTGAGAGGTCTATGGACCAGACTGCAGGAGCCGACTGGAAAACTGACTGTAATGCTGGAAGGACCCTCAAGCCTGTTTTAGTCTCATAGTCCTTCACGTGGGAGCAAAGATCCAGCAGGAAATCACGCTGATATTCATTATAACTATAATCATCCATGTCTTTAAGAGGGAGTGTTTCATATGTGCACACTGATGATAACAGCTCCAGTATCTTGTCTCCTGTCTGCTGTTGTCTCTCTGCTGCTGCACAGAACAGGTTCCCAAAGAACTTGGCTTCACCATCAGGATCTGACCGCTGACGAACAAAACTGAAATAATGAGAAGGAAACATTTTGTGATGATTTGATCTCAGCGGCATGAATACAACCACACAACACTGATGGACTCTATCCTGTCCTGTATAACATCTAAATCATTTCTGGACTTTTGCTGACTCACAACACAAACATGAATCCTGCGTCTGAAATCACTGCAGATTTGCTACCAAGTGCTTATGTTCACTTTATGTGGCTTTACTTTGTGTTTGAGTTTCAGGTGTAAAATATATTCACAACATATAACTATACACAGTGGAACAACAGAATCTACAGTTCATAGCCTGTACAATAGTTACAGAAAATCCCATCATGCAGTGCTTCACCCTGCTCCTGAGGTGACAGACGTGTAAATTACAGTTATGCTGCACTACATCTGTCAATGATGATGATTCATACGTGTCTGAAATGTTCACTTGCTGCTCTCTATACAGTTAGTAGGATTTTCATCAGTCAGTAAAGTTCACTCCAGTCAGGAGTTAAAACAGCTGCTTGTTTTTCTTCATTTATTCTTGGAACGTTACCTTTTCTATCTGTGCAACAATATTTTGTTTTTATGTTTCAACTGTTGATTTTAACGTTGCTGAGATATTTAAAAAAGTCAACACCAGTTTTAACTGCAGGTTTTTTCAGTGTTGTATGATGTGCTTTTATTTCAGTATGAGGAGGTGTTAGCAGGGCTGCGTTGTTGTCTCAGAGCTACATTGTTCTTATTATTATTCACAGCATTTCATTATTCTCATACAGGAAGAAGACGGTGACATGTTTCCAAATTGTTGCAGTTAATTATTTCAAATTAAAAAGCTGCGTACTCCCACACTCTTTCCTCTGCTGGACTGGTGCAGTCAGACATTGACCTGCATTAAGACAAGCTAGCTTAACTGCCAGTTATGTTTCATATTGCAATTCAGTGGACTGAAAACATGAGTGACTGGTTTGGTGCATGTTGTACTGGAGCAAGAGCACGAACATACTGCCCCTTTCTATTTACTGAATCAAGGATTCATTCTGAATCTCTCATGATCCCAAGGACTCTTGTATGGACTGTTGTTGCTCTTGTGTTTCCTGTTTTATTTTGAAATCCCTGGTCTTGTGTTCTTGTGTGCGTTTTACTTCCTGTCTTTGTTCTTTTCCTGCCAATTTCCCCCAGTCACCTGTGTGCCATTGCCAATCAGCTCCCTCTCTATATATGCCAGTCCCTTTCCTTTGTTCCTTGTTGGTTCATTGTTGTGGTTCATTTGTGTCCTGAGTCCCTGCGTTTCTCCATGTCTTGTTCTTGGTGTTTCCCTGCGTGTGATTTCCCTGAGTTCCTGGTGTCCTGTTGCTTGCAAGTAAGCATTGTTTGTCACTTAAATAAACCTTTCACCTGCTGGAGCCTCTGCGACTGTCTGCATTTGGGTCCTCTCCCTGCTGCCTAAATGGCTTCCTGTGACAAAATCATGACACCGAAAATCAAATTACAGCATTTTGATGCTGTAACTAGTCGTGGTGAAGCTAATATTATTAACTACTTTAGTTTATATACTGTTGGGTTGTTTAATCTGTATTAAAGGCTCATATTCTATAAACTCAAGTCTAATTGTTGGATTAGGTTTGCTGCAGGGGGGGCTCTGCCTATAGTTTCAGGCATCAATTGTTATTTAACATACTGTTAACCAGACACTGTATCAGCAGTGGCTGGTTTGATTTCTGAATGCCACTTCCTGTCCACAGTCTGCACTGAGTCCTACAAGTTCCCCAACTAACTTCACAAAACTAAGAGAAATGTGGATAAAGTCACCAGGTGTAAATACTGATGACAAAGAAATATCACAATAATTAAAATAGTATGTTAGTATTTATGCAACATAAAAGATTTCCATAACCTTATTTAGAGCACAACTCTTAATAATAAGAGATAAATCATGTGAAGTACAATTAATTTACCTGAGCTGTGAGATATAAGGCAGACACTGTAGGAAACTCGTCACTTCACTCTCTTCATGTGACCAGCCTGTCACCTCCACCTGTTTCTTCTCTGATTGGACTTTCAGCACTTCCAGGAGGATGGAGGTCTCTCTCTCTGAGAGGTATATGAACCAGACTGCAGGAGCTGACTGGAAAACTGACTGTAATGCTGGAAGGACCCTCAAGCCTGTTTTAGTTTCATAGTCCTTCACGTGGGAGCAAAGATCCAGCAGGAAATCACACTGATATTCCTTATGATCATCATCATCATCATCCATGTCATTAAAAGGGAAAGTTTCATATGTGCACACTGATGATAACAGCTCCAGTATCTTGTCTCCTGTCTGCTGTTGTCTCTCTGCTGCTGCACAGAACAGGTTCCCAAAGAACTTGGCTTCACCTGAACGCATAAACCTGTCAGAGACACTGGAACAAGAATTGAACATTTTGTTATGATATGACGTCAACAGCAGAAAAAGAGCCATGCATTACTGATATGGAGTGTATCTGCTAAAAGCCTACAAACACCTGCTAATGAGCACAATACAGTAAAATCAATCAACCTAAAATCCAAGTAACAATGCTTTAACAGGGTTATATGTGGGTTTTCAGAGATTTTACTAAATGAAATTCTTCACAAAATGTTTAAGGAACCAGGAAAGTCAGGCTGCAAAGGTGTATCCTGGCCTCTGTTAAAAGACTGTATGTTATGCTGGAATACCACTCCTGAACCAACAGGGTGGCTGAAAGGAATACTTTACCCACAACATTTACTAATCAATGAGCTCCAAAGCCTGGAATACTGGATCACAAGTTTTAACATCCATCACTCTGTAAAACTCTATGAAACTTCATACAGTACTAGTGTAGCATGATTAGCATTTCTACTGGTTTACTTATCACTTCCTCATGATGTATGATTTAATTTCAATGGTTCTAAAAAATACTGTGGACTGATCAATTGAACACATTACCTTAACCTTAAAACTACCAGTGAGCTGCTGTAGATGAAACAACACAAGTCCACAAATGTACACTGAAGTCATGTGAAGTACAATTCATTTACCTGAGCTGTGAGATATAAGGCAGACACTGTAGGAAACTCGTCACTTCACTCTCTTCATGTGACCAGCCTGTCAGCTTCACTCTCAGCTTCTTCTCTGGTTGGACTTTCAGCACTTCCAGGAGGATGGAGGTCTTTCTCTTTGAGAGGTCTATGGACCAGACTGCAGGAGCTGACTGGAAAACTGACTGTAATGCTGGAAGGACCCTCAAGCCTGTTTTAGTCTCATAGTCCTTCACGTGGGAGCAAAGATCCAGCAGGAAATCACGCTGATATTCATTATAACTATAATCATCCATGTCTTTAAGAGGGAGTGTTTCATATGTGCACACTGATGATAACAGCTCCAGTATCTTGTCTCCTGTCTGCTGTTGTCTCTCTGCTGCTGCACAGAACAGGTTCCCAAAGAACTTGGCTTCACCATCAGGATCTGACCGCTGACGAACAAAACTGAAATAATGAGAAGGAAACATTTTGTGATGATTTGATCTCAGCGGCATGAATACAACCACACAACACTGATGGACTCTATCCTGTCCTGTATAACATCTAAATCATTTCTGGACTTTTGCTGACTCACAACACAAACATGAATCCTGCGTCTGAAATCACTGCAGATTTGCTACCAAGTGCTTATGTTCACTTTATGTGGCTTTACTTTGTGTTTGAGTTTCAGGTGTAAAATATATTCACAACATATAACTATACACAGTGGAACAACAGAATCTACAGTTCATAGCCTGTACAATAGTTACAGAAAATCCCATCATGCAGTGCTTCACCCTGCTCCTGAGGTGACAGACGTGTAAATTACAGTTATGCTGCACTACATCTGTCAATGATGATGATTCATACGTGTCTGAAATGTTCACTTGCTGCTCTCTATACAGTTAGTAGGATTTTCATCAGTCAGTAAAGTTCACTCCAGTCAGGAGTTAAAACAGCTGCTTGTTTTTCTTCATTTATTCTTGGAACGTTACCTTTTCTATCTGTGCAACAATATTTTGTTTTTATGTTTCAACTGTTGATTTTAACGTTGCTGAGATATTTAAAAAAGTCAACACCAGTTTTAACTGCAGGTTTTTTCAGTGTTGTATGATGTGCTTTTATTTCAGTATGAGGAGGTGTTAGCAGGGCTGCGTTGTTGTCTCAGAGCTACATTGTTCTTATTATTATTCACAGCATTTCATTATTCTCATACAGGAAGAAGACGGTGACATGTTTCCAAATTGTTGCAGTTAATTATTTCAAATTAAAAAGCTGCGTACTCCCACACTCTTTCCTCTGCTGGACTGGTGCAGTCAGACATTGACCTGCATTAAGACAAGCTAGCTTAACTGCCAGTTATGTTTCATATTGCAATTCAGTGGACTGAAAACATGAGTGACTGGTTTGGTGCATGTTGTACTGGAGCAAGAGCACGAACATACTGCCCCTTTCTATTTACTGAATCAAGGATTCATTCTGAATCTCTCATGATCCCAAGGACTCTTGTATGGACTGTTGTTGCTCTTGTGTTTCCTGTTTTATTTTGAAATCCCTGGTCTTGTGTTCTTGTGTGCGTTTTACTTCCTGTCTTTGTTCTTTTCCTGCCAATTTCCCCCAGTCACCTGTGTGCCATTGCCAATCAGCTCCCTCTCTATATATGCCAGTCCCTTTCCTTTGTTCCTTGTTGGTTCATTGTTGTGGTTCATTTGTGTCCTGAGTCCCTGCGTTTCTCCATGTCTTGTTCTTGGTGTTTCCCTGCGTGTGATTTCCCTGAGTTCCTGGTGTCCTGTTGCTTGCAAGTAAGCATTGTTTGTCACTTAAATAAACCTTTCACCTGCTGGAGCCTCTGCGACTGTCTGCATTTGGGTCCTCTCCCTGCTGCCTAAATGGCTTCCTGTGACAAAATCATGACACCGAAAATCAAATTACAGCATTTTGATGCTGTAACTAGTCGTGGTGAAGCTAATATTATTAACTACTTTAGTTTATATACTGTTGGGTTGTTTAATCTGTATTAAAGGCTCATATTCTATAAACTCAAGTCTAATTGTTGGATTAGGTTTGCTGCAGGGGGGGCTCTGCCTATAGTTTCAGGCATCAATTGTTATTTAACATACTGTTAACCAGACACTGTATCAGCAGTGGCTGGTTTGATTTCTGAATGCCACTTCCTGTCCACAGTCTGCACTGAGTCCTACAAGTTCCCCAACTAACTTCACAAAACTAAGAGAAATGTGGATAAAGTCACCAGGTGTAAATACTGATGACAAAGAAATATCACAATAATTAAAATAGTATGTTAGTATTTATGCAACATAAAAGATTTCCATAACCTTATTTAGAGCACAACTCTTAATAATAAGAGATAAATCATGTGAAGTACAATTAATTTACCTGAGCTGTGAGATATAAGGCAGACACTGTAGGAAACTCGTCACTTCACTCTCTTCATGTGACCAGCCTGTCACCTCCACCTGTTTCTTCTCTGATTGGACTTTCAGCACTTCCAGGAGGATGGAGGTCTCTCTCTCTGAGAGGTCTATGGACCAGACTGCAGGAGCTGACTGGAAAACTGACTGTAATGCTGGAAGGACCCTCAAGCCTGTTTTAGTTTCATAGTCCTTCACATGGGAGCAAAGATCCAGCAGGAAATCACACTGATATTTGTGACCTGTTTCATATCTGCACACTGATGATAACAGCTCCAGTATCTTGTCTCCTGTCTGCTGTTGTCTCTCTGCTGCTGCACAGAACAGGTTCCCAAAGAACTTGGCTTCACCTGAACGCATAAACCTGTCAGAGACACTGGAACAAGAATTGAACATTTTGTTATGATATGACGTCAACAGCAGAAAAAGAGCCATGCATTACTGATATGGAGTGTATCTGCTAAAAGCCTACAAACACCTGCTAATGAGCACAAAACAGTAAAATCAATCAACCTAAAATTCAAGTAACAATGCTTTAACAGGGTTATATGTGGGTTTTCAGAGATTTTACTAAATGAAATTCTTCACAAAATGTTTAAGGAACCAGGAAAGTCAGGCTGCAAAGGTGTATCCTGGCCTCTGTTAAAAGACTGTATGTTATGCTGGAATACCACTCCTGAACCAACAGGGTGGCTGAAAGGAATACTTTACCCACAACATTTACTAATCAATGAGCTCCAAAGCCTGGAATACTGGATCACAAGTTTTAACATCCATCACTCTGTAAAACTCTATGAAACTTCATACAGTACTAGTGTAGCATGATTAGCATTTCTACTGGTTGACTTATCACTTCCTCATGATGTATAATTGAATTTCAGTGATGCTAAAAAACACTCTGTACTGATCAATTGAACACATTACCTTAACCTTAAAACTACCAGTGAGCTGCTGTAGATGAAACAACACAAGTCCACAAATGTACACTGAAGTCATGTGAAGTACAATTCATTTACCTGAGCTGTGAGATATAAGGCAGACACTGTAGGAAACTCCTCACTTCACTCTCTTCATGTGAGCAGCCTGTCACCTCCACCTGTTTCTTCTCTGATTGGACTTTCAGCACTTCCAGGAGGATGGAGGTCTTTCTCTTTGAGAGGTCTATGGACCAGACTGCAGGAGCTGACTGGAAAACTGACTGTAATGCTGGAAGGACCCTCAAGCCTGTTTTAGTCTCATAGTCCTTCACGTGGGAGCAAAGATCCAGCAGGAAATCACGCTGATATTCATTATAACTATAATCATCCATGTCTTTAAGAGGGAGTGTTTCATATGTGCACACTGATGATAACAGCTCCAGTATCTTGTCTCCTGTCTGCTGTTGTCTCTCTGCTGCTGCACAGAACAGGTTCCCAAAGAACTTGGCTTCACCATCAGGATCTGACCGCTGACGAACAAAACTGAAATAATGAGAAGGAAACATTTTGTGATGATTTGATCTCAGCGGCATGAATACAACCACACAACACTGATGGACTCTATCCTGTCCTGTATAACATCTAAATCATTTCTGGACTTTTGCTGACTCACAACACAAACATGAATCCTGCGTCTGAAATCACTGCAGATTTGCTACCAAGTGCTTATGTTCACTTTATGTGGCTTTACTTTGTGTTTGAGTTTCAGGTGTAAAATATATTCACAACATATAACTATACACAGTGGAACAACAGAATCTACAGTTCATAGCCTGTACAATAGTTACAGAAAATCCCATCATGCAGTGCTTCACCCTGCTCCTGAGGTGACAGACGTGTAAATTACAGTTATGCTGCACTACATCTGTCAATGATGATGATTCATACGTGTCTGAAATGTTCACTTGCTGCTCTCTATACAGTTAGTAGGATTTTCATCAGTCAGTAAAGTTCACTCCAGTCAGGAGTTAAAACAGCTGCTTGTTTTTCTTCATTTATTCTTGGAACGTTACCTTTTCTATCTGTGCAACAATATTTTGTTTTTATGTTTCAACTGTTGATTTTAACGTTGCTGAGATATTTAAAAAAGTCAACACCAGTTTTAACTGCAGGTTTTTTCAGTGTTGTATGATGTGCTTTTATTTCAGTATGAGGAGGTGTTAGCAGGGCTGCGTTGTTGTCTCAGAGCTACATTGTTCTTATTATTATTCACAGCATTTCATTATTCTCATACAGGAAGAAGACGGTGACATGTTTCCAAATTGTTGCAGTTAATTATTTCAAATTAAAAAGCTGCGTACTCCCACACTCTTTCCTCTGCTGGACTGGTGCAGTCAGACATTGACCTGCATTAAGACAAGCTAGCTTAACTGCCAGTTATGTTTCATATTGCAATTCAGTGGACTGAAAACATGAGTGACTGGTTTGGTGCATGTTGTACTGGAGCAAGAGCACGAACATACTGCCCCTTTCTATTTACTGAATCAAGGATTCATTCTGAATCTCTCATGATCCCAAGGACTCTTGTATGGACTGTTGTTGCTCTTGTGTTTCCTGTTTTATTTTGAAATCCCTGGTCTTGTGTTCTTGTGTGCGTTTTACTTCCTGTCTTTGTTCTTTTCCTGCCAATTTCCCCCAGTCACTTGTGTGCCATTGCCAATCAGCTCCCTCTCTATATATGCCAGTCCCTTTCCTTTGTTCCTTGTTGGTTCATTGTTGTGGTTCATTTGTGTCCTGAGTCCCTGCGTTTCTCCATGTCTTGTTCTTGGTGTTTCCCTGCGTGTGATTTCCCTGAGTTCCTGGTGTCCTGTTGCTTGCAAGTAAGCATTGTTTGTCACTTAAATAAACCTTTCACCTGCTGGAGCCTCTGCGACTGTCTGCATTTGGGTCCTCTCCCTGCTGCCTAAATGGCTTCCTGTGACAAAATCATGACACCGAAAATCAAATTACAGCATTTTGATGCTGTAACTAGTCGTGGTGAAGCTAATATTATTAACTACTTTAGTTTATATACTGTTGGGTTGTTTAATCTGTATTAAAGGCTCATATTCTATAAACTCAAGTCTAATTGTTGGATTAGGTTTGCTGCAGGGGGGGCTCTGCCTATAGTTTCAGGCATCAATTGTTATTTAACATACTGTTAACCAGACACTGTATCAGCAGTGGCTGGTTTGATTTCTGAATGCCACTTCCTGTCCACAGTCTGCACTGAGTCCTATAAGTTCCCCAACTAACTTCACAAAACTAAGAGAAATGTGGATAAAGTCACCAGGTGTAAATACTGATGACAAAGAAATATCACAATAATTAAAATAGTATGTTAGTATTTATGCAACATAAAAGATTTCCATAACCTTATTTAGAGCACAACTCTTAATAATAAGAGATAAATCATGTGAAGTACAATTAATTTACCTGAGCTGTGAGATATAAGGCAGACACTGTAGGAAACTCGTCACTTCACTCTCTTCATGTGAGCAGCCTGTCAGCTCCACCTGTTTCTTCTCTGATTGGAGTTTCAGCACTTCCAGGAGGATGGAGGTCTCTCTCTCTGAGAGGTCTATGGACCAGACTGCAGGAGCTGACTGGAAAAGTGACTGTAATGCTGGAAGGACCCTCAAGCCTGTTTTAGTCTCATAGTCCTTCACGTGGGAGCAAAGATCCAGCAGGAAATCACGCTGATATTCATTATAACTATAATCATCCATGTCTTTAAGAGGGAGTGTTTCATATGTGCACACTGATGATAACAGCTCCAGTATCTTGTCTCCTGTCTGCTGTTGTCTCTCTGCTGCTGCACAGAACAGGTTCCCAAAGAACTTGGCTTCACCATCAGGATCTGACCGCTGACGAACAAAACTGAAATAATGAGAAGGAAACATTTTGTGATGATTTGATCTCAGCGGCATGAATACAACCACACAACACTGATGGACTCTATCCTGTCCTGTATAACATCTAAATCATTTCTGGACTTTTGCTGACTCACAACACAAACATGAATCCTGCGTCTGAAATCACTGCAGATTTGCTACCAAGTGCTTATGTTCACTTTATGTGGCTTTACTTTGTGTTTGAGTTTCAGGTGTAAAATATATTCACAACATATAACTATACACAGTGGAACAACAGAATCTACAGTTCATAGCCTGTACAATAGTTACAGAAAATCCCATCATGCAGTGCTTCACCCTGCTCCTGAGGTGACAGACGTGTAAATTACAGTTATGCTGCACTACATCTGTCAATGATGATGATTCATACGTGTCTGAAATGTTCACTTGCTGCTCTCTATACAGTTAGTAGGATTTTCATCAGTCAGTAAAGTTCACTCCAGTCAGGAGTTAAAACAGCTGCTTGTTTTTCTTCATTTATTCTTGGAACGTTACCTTTTCTATCCGTGCAACAATATTTTGTTTTTATGTTTCAACTGTTGATTTTAACGTTGCTGAGATATTTAAAAAAGTCAACACCAGTTTTAACTGCAGGTTTTTTCAGTGTTGTATGATGTGCTTTTATTTCAGTATGAGGAGGTGTTAGCAGGGCTGCGTTGTTGTCTCAGAGCTACATTGTTCTTATTATTATTCACAGCATTTCATTATTCTCATACAGGAAGAAGACGGTGACATGTTTCCAAATTGTTGCAGTTAATTATTTCAAATTAAAAAGCTGCGTACTCCCACACTCTTTCCTCTGCTGGACTGGTGCAGTCAGACATTGACCTGCATTAAGACAAGCTAGCTTAACTGCCAGTTATGTTTCATATTGCAATTCAGTGGACTGAAAACATGAGTGACTGGTTTGGTGCATGTTTCATTTCAACATTTAACAAAAGGATCAAATTTAAAAGTATGTGGAATCAGCATCACACAAACAAAAGCTACATACCTGAGTGAGCCGATGTATGGCAAAGCCTCAAAGAGGTACTCGCACAGACTTTGGCAGACACGAGTTGCCCTCTCCCAGTGGAGGCAGACATTAACCTTCGTAATCTTCTGCATGACCTTCACTGCTCTTTCAAACAGCTGTCTTTTACCCGCAACTGGAAGGTGCAACTGATTTCCATCTAGGCCAAGTAAGCTGGTGTGGTCCATCTGCCCTTCACTGAGAAGGACAATCTCCCACAGCTGCTGCGGCAGAGGGCCGTACCTGTAACATGAAGAATAATCTGAGAATATTTCCTCATTATAAAAGTTACAGAGTAAGTATCATAAACAACACTGTTTAGCTAAAGAAGCTACATCAGAAGTACCCGGGGTCATGGGGGTCATTCTGTTTTGTCATCCTCATCACCTCTTGGATTCATTCATAAAATTAGTGGTTACACATGAAAAACAACAATTCTATTCTACTACATTAGATAAGTTATAACCAGTAGTTTGACACTCGCTCACCATTGGACATTCTGAAGGCATCCGAATAGTCGTCTCAGTCCTTGTTCTGACACCATGACGTCCTTAAGGTTCAGACATAGTTTCCTCTCCTTCGACTGAGTGACCACATAGGCCACAGCACAGCAAGGGTACGGGTCAAGACTCTTTCCACTGAGATCAAGGTGGTAGTCCAGTTTGTCCAGAAAGTAGATGCACGCTTCAGGACACTGGGACTCGTAGAAGCACTGGCATAAGAACAGTATGTCCACATCAAGCCTACTGTCCTCAGTATCAGCCCCATCTTGGTTACACAGACAAGGGGAAAATGTGGTTATCAGTTCCTTGAAGAACCAGTCAGATGTGTTCTTGAGCTCCTCAGCTGGAATCAGACACGTCATCAAACTCGGGTTCTTCTCAGTCAACAATCTACACATGAAAGGGAACAGATGTTTCATGTGTTTCCCTTCCTCAGTGAGGCATTGCTGAAAAACATCCCTGATTTTATCTGGATTCTTCAAGAGCCACAGTGCTGCAAAGAACAGAAATGCATATGTGGTTATTGTCTCAGTGTGGGCGACTCTGATGACAAGTGGTTTCAGGAAGCAAAGGACACAGCTGTCTTCACAGGGCAGCTCCGTCAAGTTCACAGTTTTTCTTTCAGTTGCATGAAAAGCAAACTCTGCCAAATCCAGAATTTCCTTCTTCTTGTTCTTGATGAAGGAATTTAGATGTTTGTTTTTTGGTTTGTTGCTGTTTGACTGAAGGCAAAAACGAGCAATATTGATGTATATTTCAGTCATAGTGCATGGCTGTGGAGAGTCTTCTGGAGTGTCAGATGAAAAGCAGGCAGCCACCATCAGTGCATACATTGGGACGTGGCAAAGAGTTAACAGCTCCAAGTTGCTCAAAACCTTCTCCTGTTCTTTGCCTAGCATTGCAGATAAGTACGTTTTTATGGTCTGCTCACTAAAGCCTTTCACTTCCACTCTGAGGAAGTCCCCAGAAAGAAAGTCTTCTTCATCATCCGGTCTGCAAGTCACGATGACCTTGGCATTAGGTAGTAGGTCCTTCTCTACAAGTCTCTGGACCACTGATGAAGAGAGATCTGTGATTCCATCAAAAATGACTGTAACATTGTCAGAGTTCTTCTTTATGTCCTGTAAGACCTCTTCTTTGCCTTCATCTGGTTCACTGTACACACTGAAAAGAAGATCCTCCAAGCTCGTGGCCGTCGTGATGTGGGATGTTGCTCTCATGTCAAGGTAAAACATGTAATCCAGCTCCTTGTTGTGTCTTTCTGCCCAGAGTTTCAACATTTCGTGAGCGAGTGCTGTCTTTCCAATTCCAGGCTTACCAACCAGGAGTATGTTTTTCTCTGTTTTCAGCAGGTCACTGGGGGAAATGTTTGGTTTGTCCTCAGGGATGTACGTCCTCAGCTTTTTAGGGCGACTCATCTTGCTTTTCTTGCTCTTAATCTTCTTTATTTTAGATGGAGAAACATTTTCTTGTGTGTCTAATACAAGCGAAGTGTACGACAGATTGGGCTTGTTGTTTTGCTCAAACAGATTTGTGTTTGCCATCCAAAACTCATTTGATTTTTTTTGTGCTTTTGACTTCAGCTTTGCCTGATATCTGTGGCACGAACTTGGGCCTAAAATAAAAACAACAGTGGGTAAATAAATATACTATAAATTAACTGCTGTGTGCTTGCACTACAGGTCGACTGATAGTGGATTTTTAACGGCCGATAACAACCCCCCACCCCCACGCGTAGCTATTTTATTCAAAGTAATGAGACAACTGTGCGTGTCTAGAATGAACCAAAACAAAATCAAAGATTCTTGTAGAAATTTGATTATTATAGCTTCAAGAGAACACATCATGCTTTCATTCATGAGGATAATCTCATAATTGTGCACTTATATTGCAGAAATGATTTTTGATGATGATGATTTTTCTTGAATTTAATATGTATGAACTGTCTTTGGTATACAGAATATGTAATATATTACATTAAGCAATATATTTTATGTAGAAATCCTATATATTATATATAATATTCATTCAGTATAATAATCAGAAACACTAGAGAAACACACCTACTGTAATATGAATTTATTTATTAACGTCATTAATTGTACATAAGGCAAATATATATTTCTCTTTCTCTCTCACACACACACACACAGGATTTGTTGTGATGATCAGAGGTTGGAGAGTCTTGCTGACTGTAAATGAGGAGTTATTTTTGTTGATAAAGTTTAGTTTTGAAAGGTTTACTTTGTGCTGTAACACTAATGCCTTCAGCAGAACTCCTGATGGACTCGTCGCAGTTGTCTTTCATTCTTATGTCAAGGTAGCATTATGGGCATTTGCTGAAGTGCAAATCTCCCACTGGATTACTTTACCTGATCAAGACATGGATTATTTTTTATTTGCTTCACTGAAAGGAAAATCATGTAAAGGCCTGAGGTGAGCTGACAACAAGTGATGTTAATATATGATGACTGATTGCTGGATTAAAGGCACTAATGTTGGGTTAGCTATGTAGTGAACATGTAACGCCCTCGAATAACAATATGTTGGCTGATTGTGTTCTAGGTGCTTTTCATGGAGTGGAGAATTGCTTTCAGAAACAAATATCTCTGATGTAGTCTACATTGAAAATGTAATTTAAAGTCTGTCGCACATTTATGGCTGCCCCTCTCCCGGTCCAGTGCATTGAGTGCCAGCGCTCATAAAATCAAGGAAGAAAGTGCAGTTTCATGGGGTCTTAAACTGTTGTTTAGATTATTATCAGGAGTTAATCACACGCACACAGATATTTTCAGCAAAATTGGCCCTCAAATGATCACATATGGCCATTGGCCCATAGATGTGCTAGGCTTGCACTTACAGCTAGTCAACTAGCTAACTAGCAAAATATAGACGGCATACTTTCAGCAGAGCAGCAGTCATCTTCAGGCGAATGCGTTAATAATGTGTAGCAATGCAGCTCGAGTTGACTGCCTGAACTAGCTCGCAGGCGTCGCTCCATTTTGCAAAACGTCTTATCAGCGGCAATTAATCGGCAAAACGATTAATCGGTCGACCTCTAGCTTGCACTCTTGCTACATAATAGAATATTTGCACACAGACACATTAAAGTGCATTATATAAAATCAGCACATCAAAGATTAAAAATGTGACACACTATCAATGAGAATTCTGCTTTAAAATACCTTGTAAGCAGTGTACATCCACTTGTGTGTCTTCCTTGAAAGAAAAGCAGCTGATCCAGTGGTGTAGGTCAAACTTCTTGGTCTCAGCTGCACTCTTTTTCTCAGGGAGAAGGGGCGGCCTCCCGATGGTCCTCTTCCTCGTCATGTCAATAATCCTGAGGAACTCATAGCAGGCTGCTTCCCCCTTTTTTTTGACTGAGTCCAGTATTTTTCTGGTTTTATCGTAGTCATCCCTCTCTGCCTGTATTTTGCTGACCTCTTCATCACTGAGAACTTTTTTCTGATACAAGTTCTCCACAATCACTGAGAGATTCTTTAAGTCTCCCACGAGGTGGACTCTGGCATGGTCGACGTAATCTAAGGCAGACTGCGATGTACAAGCCATGTGTCCTAACTTCTGTATGTTCTGCACACAGATCCAACTTCAATGATCTGGAGAACAAACAACAGCATAAAGAAAAGGTTAAATTACAACAATTACTTTGTCTGTGATGTATTTACTATTATGTAAAACGTCTGATGCATGCACTTATTGTAAGTCCCTTTGGATAAAAGCATTAAATAAATGTAACATAATATAATATAATGTCAAACATGTAAATTAAGATTAGGAAACCCCAGTTTAATGGCTAAAAGTCTTTAATTAGTTTATCCTTTTATTTCAACATTTCTCCTAAAGAGACCAAAACGAAACATGAATTTATTCTGCTAAAAAAGTATTGTCAGCGTAGTCACAGTGTAGCTTAGCTTATGTTGCTTTCAACTGAAACATGCTTAAAGGAATCTGTGCCAAACTGATACGTAAAATGGATCACATAGATTCAGCAGGGGAGGAAGAGTTGGCATCATGTTAAATCAATACTTAAATAGTCATTACTGGTGCTGTCAGTCTTTAGCACTGATTTATTTTCTGAACCAACCACACCAAATTGTAAATTTATTCTCTGTAATGGGGATAAGAACTCAGCTCTAGTGGAGTCCAGAAACATTTCATTTTTAACCCTCTTGGAAACCTTGTTTTAATACTGAAAATGTTATTCAACTATTAGATGACTTTTTAGATGTTTAGATGTGTCTTTTATTTTCCCATCACAGAGCCGATATATTTCTATAATTAGTTTCTGGTGATATCCCAAATGCATACAAAGCTACCAAGTTATGTTTTGTAGTATATAGTTATTGGTAGCGCCCATCTCTACACTGATATCAAAGTCAAAGTATTTTTTAGTATTATTATTTTAAAAAGCTTAAATTAAATTTGTTGTGTCTCCTATTTTCTCCTTTTGGTTTAATTTGTAATGTTTCTACATTTTGTGACTTCTCTTTTGTATACTGTGGGGCACATTATATTGCATCTTTTTGTATGAAATGTGTCATTATAAATAGTTTCTTTGTGTTTTTAATTAACTAAAGGACAAAGTTACATTCATACTGCATTAAGGAACAAGACAGAGGTCAAAATGATTTGCCCAGACCACATCCTGCACAGACACATGCAAACTGTATATCACACAGAGACACTTACACAGAGGCCTCACAGTCTCCACTGATGACAGACTCCATCAGCTGTTCAGTGCCTTTCATACATGATTTTCCTGATCACAAGAAAAAACAGAAAAATCACAAAATATCGTCAAATCAATAGTAGCAGAGAGTTCCAAGAGTCACAGACCAAGGTGGCATTATTGGTAGGATTAGCTCATTATACACAGCATTTGAATTTTATTTTTACAACCATACTTCTGGGGTCCTTTGCCTCCAAGATAAGATACAAACAAAAATGAAATTCTGCTTCGTGCAAAGTAAAACAAAGCTGTTTGTTGCCTATTAATACAAATGTTAGTGAGCAAGCTATGTTGCAAAGGTTATGTTGCTAAGCTAGCTTGCGTTAGCCACAAGCTTCCAGTGGCTCTTTGCCTTAACTGTTACAAGTATAAACTATAATATTGACTTGAATTACTCCTAAAACAAATAAGGACCAGTGTTCACATTCAAAAGCATTAGATAGATAGATAGATAGATAGATAGATAGATAGATAGATAGATAGATAGATAGATAGATAGATAGATAGATAGATAGATAGATAGATAGATAGATAGATAGATAGATCGTAAAAAATTGAAAACAAAAGAAAAATAGAACAAAATAGCTAACAAAGCTTGTTGGTGCCTTCCCAAACAACAGGCAAGCTAACGTGAACGTAAATTAACATAAATTAAGGTGATCTGCCACCTGTAAGATTTGTGTTGTCGAATAAAAGAAGTGTTGGTCTAATAAATTGTATTGTTCTGTACTTTAAAATGTCTTTAAACCAGTGTTGGAGTTGGAAATTAAGTAAAGGAAAGAGATAAAAGTCAACTCCTACGGACCGTTAGTTTAGGCGCCAACGGTAACTTACGTCACTTACAGAAACTAACACTTATCACAAAGAATTAAGATTAAATACGTACAAATATATGAGTTACTTTTTCAAAATAAAATACGTCCGCCCTTACAGGAAGTAACAAAATGAGCCATAAAACCAAATACACCGAATAAGTCAACTTTGCACAAGTCGGTCACAGAACAAACTTTGTATGTTTGGAGTATTATATCATTCTAAAAGGTGAACTTCACCTTACATACATGCCTTATAAACATAATAATCTTCCAAAGGTATTTTCTTAAAAATGGTAGTCCGAGTCTTTGTACAATATAAGTGGAAACAAAGGGTTAGGCCTGCATGGTCTCTTCTTCACCTACAGAAACACCCTCTAAAAGTGGTAATCTACCTTTTAAAAACACATCTGTTGCTCTTCTTCCGTGCACTCACCTGTATGGCACAGTGTTCAGAGAGTTTCTTATCCCACAGTGAGGTTTAGTGGCTTTCTTTCTGTGTTGGGAGGTCGAACCTTTTCTAAGTCCAACCTGACAGCTTCATGCACGATGCCTGAAAGCTTCCTGGTCTGTCTGTCTTTCAGTTTAGCTGCATAACCACACATCCTGTATGAAGAACTCTCATTGCTGATAGGATCCACTGACATCCACATGATGCCACTATTGGACCAGAAAACATGTTTATTCATGTTTTCTCATTGTCCATGTGCCAACATTGGTCTGTCCAGTGAGCCAGTGTTTGCTCTTATAAATGACAATAATGTAATATTGTGTTTTCTTTTGTTTCCTATTGAAAATGTGCCCAGCTGTGACCCCAAAACTGAGGCAGTTTGTGCACCGTTACACAGGTTATTGCAGCCCGTTACCTTCACGGCTCTTCTGAACCTGAAGCTGTCATTTATCTGTACTCTTGCTCTGGATTCCAACTTTGTTTTTCTAATTCAAAATACTGTCAATTAAAGTGTCTGCGATCTTTGTTTGAAGGAACTACAAAATTATATTCAATGTCTATGGCAAACACTGTTTTTCAGGATGGTCAGATATCTTGTGAACAGATATTTCAACAAAACATATTAAAAAAACGTAGAAAGGCAGTTTGTCCTCATTGAGCCTGAACCTTAAAGAGCATTCTAGATTGTTTTTGGTGATATAAATCCTCATTTTACACATGTGTATCAAGATATTTGCATGTCGACACAGAGGAAGTTTGTCCCTTTTCTGAGTAAAGCGTGAGTTTGCAGGATACGTGGGCGGAACTGCTGTGTGAGTCCGTACAGAGGGCAAAGTTTCCCCTGATGCATGAGCCGCACCTTCCGGCACCAGCAGCAGAGAAAACCCAGTCCTGATTATAAAAAAAATAAAGATCTCTTCACTCAGGCTCAGAGGAGATGGCCCAGAAGAAAGCCATCTTGTTCAACTTCTGGGGAGTTGCTGTCTCTTCCAGACCTCACGCTGTTTTCTACAAGCTGGAGGAGTTGCATAACCTGCCAGGGTAAGGAGACGGTTACAACATCTCTGCACTGTAAAAAGGTCTGGTTTCCAGATCAAATCAAAGGTTTTATTTATCTAAAAACTGTCGTGCACCCTGCTTTAAAATACATCAAATCATTAAATAATCTGTCCAAGCAGGAAAGACATTTACTGGAGTGTGTAGATGTGTGTGAGGTTTGATAAATCTTTATTAAAAACACAACAAGTTGATGTTTTTTTCAGTGTGTCAGTGGAAGCAGTAAAAACTACAACACTTAAACAGGATTTACTGCACTTTAAACCTCTGCCGCTCTTAAACACATGAAGTTTAGACGGCTGGTGCACACACCACATGGCCAAAAGTAAATGGACACCTGAACAAGATAACTGGAAAAAACAAGACAAAACAAAACCTTCACGTTGGGCTGGGGGAAGTTACAACACACATTTTTCTGACATTTTAGAGACATAACAGTTGATCAAGAAAATAATCGGTAGAACTAATGTTGTCTGCTACACTTTTTATGTAAATGTGCATGTGAAGGAGTGGCTTCCAGTTTAATATGGTTTCATTATTCTGCACATACATTCTTACTATGATTTGTAGCATATGTTACATGTTTAACCTCCTTTAATGTCACCATATAGGCCCATTTTAATGTTACAGACTACTATATTACTATTTATTTATAGACTCTTTATAGGCGGTTTGGGCGAGTTTTGTTTCTGTTGAGTTTGAATGAAGAGTGTTTTACGATCTGTAAGGTAAAATTAGTGTTTTTGTCAATGGAGTCTGGTGGCTTTGAGGTGAGCGATATAGTGGCTGTTTCTGGTTGCGGGGGAGGTGTTCTGGTCTGAGGTGCTGATGCTGGTGCGACATCTAGTGGCAGCGAATATCATAAGAAAACCTTTAAAGTCTTTAGTCTTGTTGTTTGTCTCTGGTTTTCAGGGGTTTTCTGTCCAGTGTGGCGTCCCAAAAGAGCAGCGCCATGAGCCGGGCGGAGAGAGGCGAGATGACGCTTTCTCAGGTGGGTGAGGTCAAAATAATCTTACTGCCTCCTTCACCCTTGAAACTCTGTTTGTTTGACTGTGTGTGTGTGTGTGTGTGTGGGTGGGTGTAGATGATCCCAGCGTTCGAGGCGGAGTGTGTGAAGGAGGCCCAGGTGAAGGGTGTGACTCTGCCGTCTGATTGGTCAGTCAGAGGCCTGCTGGAGGAGCTCAGAGAGGCGATGATGGACGTCCAACCAGCCGTGCTGAAGACAGCTGCCCGTCTGCGTCACAGTGGTACACATGCATCAACACATCTGTACACAAAACACACACAGCTGCTGATGCAGGGTGACATCACCGAAAGGGAGTCTGAGGCTGGATCTGATTCTGGTCCTCCGTCCCGTCAGGGTTACTGACAGCTGTGCTGGCCAATCACTGGCTAGATGACAGCGCGTCTGGAGACGGTCCAGCCCGCCTTCTCTCTCTGCTGGGCGGCCATTTTGACCTGGTCCTCCAGTCCTGTCGCTCAGGTCACAGGGTCCCCGAGTCCTCCATGTTCACCTCTGCTCTGCAGCACCTGGGAGTGACATCACAACAGGTAGAGGACACACTCTCACATATATATATACACATATATAACTGTATACCCTGGAAAGTCAGTTAAAACTCAGCTGTCTGCCTTTTTTCAGGCTCTGTGGTTGGATGCAGACGAGGAAGGTGTGAAGGCAGCAGAGGGAGCGGGGATGAAGGCCGTCCTGGTGGAGGATCTGGGCCACGCTCTGGAAGAACTGGCCGACTTCACTGGAGTTCAGGTGTGGACCAGAACAATTTGACACTTTCAGCGGAAGGAAAAACAAAGACTGGACACTGGACACAAAAACTAAATGAAAAAAAATGTAATTTGTGTGGTTTTATTTATCTCCAAAATGTCCTGCAGGAGCCGGCTGAATATAAGAGCATGAACTGCAGGTTTATCTTCACACAGGTTTCCGATTATTTTCTGTTGGCTACACGAGGCTATCCTGCTCTATTGACAATGACCTGACGAGCTTCTTCATGTATTGAATTTGACCAACGTGTTTGCTTGATGAACTTATTTGTTTTGAGTCTGGACAGCCTCGCAGCCTCACAGCTTTCCCACATTCATTCATTTGGCTTTTGTTCTATTAGCTCCACGTTTGTCTCCCGGTGCAATGGGTTTACACCCCCCAGACTGGGAACCACTGCCCCCCTAAACAACATCATTTGAGGCAAAGAGAAATTGGCTTCCAGTGCATAGAAGCTCAAATTGGAAAGAGGTGGAGAGGAAAGGTCATGTTGTTACCTAAATCAAAGGGCTTATCCTCAGACAGCTGTGCTAACATTAGCATGGTAACACTTGTGTGTGTGTTTCAGGCTGTTGGAGTAGAGAGTCCTCCACCGTCCTGCAGGCCGGATGAAGTGTCTCATGGATACGTCACCATCAGGGTAATGATCGGCATCAGTGTCAACACATACGTCTCTACCTGGTATCTGTTTAGGAAATGATGGAAGTAAGACGCAGTGGAAACGTAGTTTTCTTCTCCTCTCTGTCTGTGTGGCAGCCTGGTGTGAGGACTCATTATGTCGAGATGGGCTCAGGTCCACCGGTTCTGCTGTGTCACGGCTTCCCTGAGAGCTGGTACTCCTGGAGGTACCAGGTAACGTGTCAAACAGGATTTCATCTGCACTTGCTGTGCAGATATATATGTATATATATATTATATACACATGCAAGGTTCATGCTTACAGTTTCTGGTGTGTTTTTCTGCCTGAACACTGTGTCCTCTCCCCGGTAGATCCCAGCTGTGGCAGCAGCAGGGTTCAGGGTGCTGGCTCTGGACATGAAGGGGTATGGAGAGTCCACAGCGCCCCCAGGTCCAAGCTCAACCTTAAACTTCTACAGCAGTAAAATGCAACATATGCAGTAGTAATAATAATCCAGAAACAGCAGATAGAAAAGGAAAACACTGACAGGGAACATTTTACTGCAAACTTTACAAATTCCACATTTTGAAGGTTCATACTGCACATCAGGAACTGTAATCTGACCTCATTAACTGTCGTTTTCCCACCGACAGACATAGAGGAATATTCCCAGGAGCAGCTTTGCAAGGTACAAACTCACCAACACACACACACTCGCTCATCATTTAATTAAACACAATTAGACAAATAAAACTCTACTGATCATTAAGTCTCGCAAACCATTTCCCAAAGGCATGCCGTAGTTTTTAGGTTAATTAATGTAGTTTTAATTATTCTTAATTGACTCTTTAATGGTTTGCTGTGATATCTTGTTGAATAATTGTCGTATTTAACCAGATGTATCTGTCTCTCCAGTGTTATTGTAACCTCCACACTAACTGTAATGCAACTGATTTTGCAACTTTTCTTTTTTTTTCCTCCAGGATTTAATCACATTTCTGGACAAAATGGTGAGTAACAACACATTACACACTCTCTTACCTCAGCGGCAGACAAAAGAGTGTTAATGAGAGTATAATTAGTCCAGGAACAGTAACGTGTGTAAGTTTCTCTGTATTTCACTGCAATGTGAAAGTAAACGTGCAGAGACTTAAATATCTCCTCCAGTCGATACCACAGGTCACCCTGGTGGGTCATGACTGGGGCGGCATGCTGGTCTGGACCATGGCCCAGTGTTATCCCGAGAGAGTCAGGTGAACACACACACTCACACACACACAGATTCAGTGACGCTCCCCAGATACTTGTGTTAAAGTGTGTGTGTGTGTGAAGGGCTGCAGCGTCTCTCAACACTCCTCTGTTCCCCGCCGATCCTTCTGTTGCTCCTGCAGAGAAACTCAAGGCTGTTCCCATATTTGACTACCAGCTCTACTTCCAGAAACCTGTAAGTCTGTCTGCAGCATGCTAACACGCTAACACAGGTGAGATTTTGGACCATTTTAGATCCGACAAACTAGTTTATTTAATCTGAACACACAAATGTAAAAAGGAACATTTGTTCTCTAAATCAACAAATAACTGAAACGTTTCTTGTTTCTTTGTGCACATGACAATAAAGCTTTGAATCTGTGCGTTACCACAATACAAACTGTGTGCGTGTGCGTGTGTGTGCGCTGCAGGGTGTAGCCGAGGCCGAGCTGGAGGAAGATTTGGAGAGAACGTTCAAGATTTTCTTTTTCAGCAGTGGTGAAGCAGTGAGTAGACACACACACACACACACACACACACACCTTCGTGTCACATAATAAATGCTGCGTTTGTGTTTTTCGGTCAGGCGCAGCGTCCCGCTCTCAGCACTGCAGGAGTCTGTGCTCGAGGTGAGACTCCACCCTGAAGCTTTTACAGAGCTCATTAAAAGCAGCAGTGAACACTGACACGTCCTGTTACAGGTGGTCTGTTTGTGGGTCTGCCGGAGCAGATTCCCAGGAGCTCCATGCTGACGGAGGCCGACCTGCAGTACTACGTCAGCCAGTACAAAGAGCGAGGCTTCAGGTGGCACACAGTTAACAGATAAAACTCATCTCTCAACTATCTCAAAACGTCTTGCGTAACATTTGTAGCTGGGAAGAGCTCGCTGTGGCAGGAAATGCTGGTTTAAGACTTTTGTGTTGCCTGTTTGATCAGTGCCTGCGAGACCGTGTGCAGGGGATCACTGGTTCTCTTATTGATTACTAAGGTATAGTCACTGTGATGGATAACGGATAATGTAGAAACAACTTTGAAGAAAAATTGAAATAAAGGTGACATCAAAAAACTCTAAATATGCAATATTTATATTTAACACATTATCTTAGCAGATATTATACTCATATTCGGCAGCATCCATAATACATGCTGCCCTTTCTTTGTTTTTAAAGCTCACACAATAAGTTGATTAACAGACAAATAGTGTTTGTTTAGTAATTGTGAGAATTTGCTGCTTTTCTTTGTCTTTTGTGACGGTCACCTGAATATTTATGAGGTTTTTGAGTCTTTTCTGAAACATTTTAAGCAAAGAGATTCATGGAATAATTGAGAAAATAATCATCAGCCTCGCCACAGTTTGTATAACACATGCCAAACCAAGGAACCGTTGTGAAGCTGATAACTTAATAAATAATTATCACTTGAAAAGATCATCAAATAGATTCAATAGTGGTGTCGTGTTTCGTTTCACAGGAGACAGCTGAACTGGTATCGTAACGGGGAGGCGAACTGGAGCTGGATGTGTTCTCGCCCGGCTGGAAAGGTTCGTTACAGAGCAGCACGCCTGAAGCAAACATTAAAACAAAAAGCTACAGATGCACTAAAAGTGGGTTTCTACTCATCCTGGGAAAACCTGGAATTCTGTGAAGCAATTCTCCAGTCACATAAACATCCTGGAAAATGACGAATTAGCCCCAAATGTCATGGAAAACAATGATTTGTCCTGGGGAAAGTTTTAATGTCAGAACATAGAGAGAATGCCCACACGCTGACTTTTCCTGTTGTTAAAGAGTTTTAATGTGCATCAAAATGAAATGATAGAGTTCCTGCAGCTGCAGCTTTTAGTGGTTTGGGCAAAGTGCATTTTTTAAACCTGCATCCTATAAAAAAAAGAGTCCCTATTTATTAAATGTATTAATTTAAAGGAAGAGTCTGGTGTTTTTCTATATTTTCTTCAACCATCAACAAACCCCAAGAAAAGACCCGACAGCCTGTCAGTCCGTCTCTCAGCACTGTCTGACTTCCTGTCTGTGGCTCTCAGCTCCGAGCTCATTGGTTCCTGCTGAAATATGTCACCTGTGTGTGTGTGTGTGTGTGTGTGTGTGTGTGTGTGTGTGTGTTAGCTGCTGATGCCGGCGCTGATGGTGACGGCAGGTAAAGACCAGGTTCTGCTGCCGGCCTTCTCCAAGGGGATGGAGGACTTGGTGAGGAAGAACAGCAGTGTGATAATCAATCAGTCCCTCCTGAAGACAGACTGTGTGATTATAGATTATTGGAAATCAATCCGATGTCTCTGTTTACGAACGGCAGATCCCGAACCTGAGGAGAGGACACATCGAGGAGTGTGGACACTGGACTCAGATGGAAAGGCCGGCCGAGACCAACAGCATCCTGATCTCATGGCTTACAGAGACACACAAGAAGGATGGAGGCGTTACCATGGCACCCAAACTGTGAGGAAGGAAGGAAGGAAGGAAGGAAGGAGGGAAAGAGCCTTTGTGTCTGACTTGAGCAAAATAAAAAGTTCATCTCATGTTTGTGTCAAGAACTGAAACAATCGATTATTATATTAAAGAGAGTTAAAGATGGATTAGATTGATCAGCAAACAAAGGTTTATTTAAGTTAAAGCAGAACGATGTGACAGAACTTCAACTATTATTTATTACAAAGAGAAAAAACTAAATAGACCCCAAGAACAAATCATGATATAATAAGAAGAGAGATGATAAAATGATGATTGAAATGAGTTCAAAAATGATCAATGGCACTAAAAAATCATTTGGGTTAAAAATGCAACATACATTCAAAAATACACAACAACATATAAAATAAAGTCCCAAGAGGACAGAGATGGATATGTCTTTCTACTGTAATTCTACTTTTACTCATGATGAGTGTTCTGTGATTAAGAATAAAGTCTAAATATTTTGAGAAAAAAGTCATAATGTTAAAAAGTAATGACAATAAAGTTGTAAGTCAAGGTATCAGCTCTACAGAGAATCTAATTTCAGTAAAATCACAAGATTCTCTTGTAAAATCTTGACTTCATTCTTGAAACTTTTAGCACTTTTTTCTTGTAAAAATAATTTATTATGACTTTTGTAATATTTGTCTCAAAATATTGCAACTTTATTCTCGAAATTCTTTCACTTTTTCTGTAAATAAAATTCTGCATTAACAAACACAAGTATCTAATCTACCCAATCCAAACTGTTTTATTCTACATATACATGCAAACCTTCTCTTAACCTTCTTCTGGACAGCAGGAGGACGGTGTCGCCCTCCGGTGGTTGAGATGAGAACTGAACGTAAAGCACTTTTCACAGTTTTTTCTCCTCAAACAGCTTCTTCCAGGCCGGCATGATGTGTTTATAAATCCTCTCTATCTGTAACACACACACACACACACACACACACACACACACACACACACACACACACACACACACACACACACACACACACACACACACACACACACACACACACACACACACACACACACACACACACACACACCTCAGTTTTATATAACTGCATTTAATCTTAAATTTAAACTCTTCCCTTTTTAGATGGTTTCATTTGATCAGTTTTTTGAGGCCAGAAGAAGAAAAAGTCTCCAAGGAAACAACTAGAGATCCGTCACAAACACACTCTGAAACCCTGAGAGGTTTAACCAGCTCACTGAGGACCTCACCTGCCTGCTCTATCAGGTGTTTGTGCAGTTAAACACTTCTGAAAATGACACCTAACATATGTGACAGCCAGAGTAGAAAAGGGGCCATTTTAGTCCAGATTGTTGTGAGTAACCCTCAACTGTCCTGGAGCTCAGACCAGATAGTTATCAGTATAATGAGCCCCTCCGCCCACCGACCTGTTCAGACTTCTTGACTCCGTATCTGAGGAGCGTCGCCTGGTGCTCGCTGTTATGAAACAGGATGTCGAACGTCACCTCGCGTCCCATCAAGTCGTCGATGGCCGGCTTCACCACGCTGTGGAAGTCTCTGGCCGAGTACGAGTCGTCCAACATGTTGTTGACCTGCGACACGTCCAAGACCACAAAGACCGGTTGGTGTTCATCACAGTAACTCAGGATGTTTTATGAGACTGTTTTCTGTGTGACCTACCTTGTATTTTTTCCCCAGCAGCTCCAGTGGATCCAGTTTGACCTCTGACCTCAGGGCTCGGCCAAACAGCGGCAGCTTGGAGTCTGAATCTGACAAACAAACACATTCGTGTTTGAAAAATGACAGAAAGTGCTGGTGGAGGTGAATTAGACAGAAATCTGCATCTTATCAAGTCTTCAGTGTCATCTCTAGAGAATGAGCTGGTTTCTTCTTTGAACGTTCTCACTGCTCTGGCAGGTTCTTGTTCTGGTTTTAAGAGAATAAGGACTCTGACACAGAAGGACGACACCAACCTCGACATGTCAGGTGAGCAACGTAGGGAACGCCGTCCCTCTCTCCGTAGTACACCGCGAAATGAGAGAAGTATTTGTTCCTGGGATACTCCACGATGTCCCCCGGGAACAACTTGGGGTTGGAATGTTTCTGCAGAGGTAACGGACAGAAGTGATCATGTGATCAAAAAGCATGTCGCTCCCCTGCTTTGTGATTTAGTCAGAAATATCTTGTCCATTTTTACCCGGTTTGTGCAGGACAACTGATCTACCAGCAGGGTTGTGCTTATTAGCATCATTTCCAGACATATTTCTTAAAAAGTGAATTATTTTGTCATGTAAACAAACACCCAGAAATACATGAAACAGTTTCTGATTATATTCTGACATACTGGAGCTGAGGCCCAAAATATGCAGGTCATGACCTCAGTGTCCTCCATGTTGACTCTGCTTAGAACTTATTTATATTTGACAGTATTCACTGTCGTGCCAGAGAGCGGTGGGTTTTTTTATTTAACCACAACACAAGCTGAAGCCAGCTGAGCAGGAAGCCACAACATGAGAAGCATTTTCATAAATACAAATATTCATTTTGTGTCACACATCGTTTCTTCTATTTTCTAATCTGCCTCGATTTCTTTCATACTGCCGCAAAACACGATTTAAAAAACAGAAAAGCCACGAACCTTTATTAACGACTAATATATGCACACCAAGCCATCAGGTCTGCAGTTAGAAATGTTAGTGAGTCGTTAGTAAAGTCTAATGGATCGAACTTTCTAATAAAACTTCAACTGTGCTGTTAACAAAGTCAGTTAACTCGTTGTTCTGTGAAGAAAGTACATTTCAGCCACACCACAGAAAGGTTATTTTTAAATTTGAGTCTATTTTAAACTCTGGGGTTTAGTATTGACGTCTTATTGGAACAGTGTTGTTAACGTCTTTATGAAAGGTCAATAAATAAGTAAAAGCTAATGCCATGCTAGCAGCTCTGTGAAGCTCTACTTCTACATCTGCATGCCAACATGCTAATGTTTAGCAGGTGTAATGTTAACTAGCATGCTAACATTTGCTAATCAGCACTGTGTACAGCTGAGGCTGATGGGAACGCTGTTAGTGTTGCAGGTATCTGGTCATAAAAAGTGAAACTAATTAAAATGTCAGGATCACCAGAGTCACTAGGATTCATCCTCTGGGGAACATGAACGTCTGTACAAAATATCACGTCAATCCATCAGACAGGTGTTCAAATATTTCAGTCTGGACCGACAGCACGATTACTCTGGCGTAGCTTTAAGAGAAAATTAAAAACTCTTTAGAGGCAGAGGAGACGTCAAATCTGTCAAACGTCTTTGTTTTTAGTGAAATTAAACTGACCGTGTGGGACACCAAAGACAGTTCTGAAGAAACAGTGACATGAACAGATATTAAAGCTGCTGCTTCTGTCACTTTCCATCAATATGCGAGTGCATTTGTGGAAATCTGGACCCTGGACAAGACTACAGAGGGCACAGGAAGTCACAGGGCCTTTTCTTTTAAACGCCTCATTCAAAATCAAAACGACAATCAATGGATTTTTGCTAGTTTGTTTAAACGTGTGGGATTCTTTTACATCTTGGCAACCCAAATACTGAGCTACAAAGCATTAGTGAATGATTTATTTTAACCGTTGATGAAGCCTAAACACTCTGACATTTAAAAGAATGTCAAAGTTGGTGGAAAGAGCTTAACGTTCAAATAAAAGAAGAAATCGTTTTACTCACCAGGCCCATGGGTTAAGATATTTACTGTCGCCGTCTCTGGTGGCTTCTGAAATGAAATCCACAACACACACACACACACACACACACAGGAACCCCATCTGCTTTACATAGATCACCAGTCTGTCACAGTCACAGTAGACTGACCTCGCTCCCATCACCCTTCATCACACTCACATATATTCAGAGCTCATTTGCTTGTTATATTTCGTGTTGCAGTGCGTCTTAGCTTCACCTCAGTTGTGTTTTTGTGGGTGGGGGTGGTTTTTGGGGAACATTTCTGCGGTTTTTACACAGGATGATTCATTGGGCAGCACCGCGGGTCCCTCGGTGTCCTCGTCCCTCCACCTCCGGGCGTGTGGAGCAGGTGTTTCTTAAACAGAGAGCGAGAAAGAGGAAGTAGCTTCAAGGCAGCTTCAATCAGACGTGTTTTATTGGAGATATGAAGGCACTGTGAACAACAAACCTGGGATGACAACACACCTTTTAATTTCTGTTAGCGTGCAGGTCGAACAGACAGATATATTTCAGATTCTTTGCCAAGTCGAATCACAAAAACGCCAAAATGGATGCGTTTTCAGAGCGTCACTGCGTGTTGAACACCAAGCATCACTGATAAAAGCAGAAGGCCGGTTCACTGAGTAACTGTGGCTTTTAAACGTTCACACATTCAGCTGCCAGATTATATATATTTCACCTTCAGACGATAAATTCAGTTTTGATTTTAAATGAGGCGGAGCTGCTTTCTGAGGCCGGACTCATTAATGAGCTCATGTTAAAGGTTTGGTCTGAGCCCAACACAAGCTCAACGTTTACTAAATAAATACTCAAACTGAAATAAATACCAGCCTTTTCAGTGTTTGATGGAACATTTCATGATTTAATAAAGTGAGAGTTCTTTAATGACTAAATATTTTTCTGTTCTTCCCTGAATTGTTGATGTCTGAGAGGTAAACAGGCTGATTTTTACTGAGTCTGAAACCAGCAACAACATCCTCTGAATTACTAACAGAGATCATCAAAAGGGCACGAGGCTCCTTGTCTGGAATAAATAAATGCCAGGATATTTCAGGATCTAGATCTAAAACAATTCTGGTGCCAAAAGGCACAAAAAAAGGCATAAAGTTGCTCCTGAACGTCACGTCAGCATCTGCACTCAGCAGGACTCCTGTGCATTTCCATTTCAACATCTTCAATCCAAGCAAGGACTCGTTTTCTAATCTTCAATATTCAGGAAATGTCCGCGTGGTACATTCAACAAAGTATTAGGGTCACGGTTAAGAAAAATAAAGCTGTAATACTTTAGAGATAAAAGTCCATTATGTTGTGAGAATAAAGTTATAATTTCAGGAGGATGAAGTTTGTTATGACTTTATTCTCTTACAGCAGCGCTGGACATTTAAAACTTTGTCTGATGCATTTTTATTAACTCCTTCTGTCAGAGCACGAGGCAGCCAGCAAAGGAAGAGTCATATTAATAACCCTTTATCCCAAAATAAACTCTTTAAATCCCTTTTTCAACTTTAAACCCTGCAGTAGCCTGATGAGGACTGAATTACTGTTCTTTTGTTTTGCCCCAAATAATCTATAATAATCATTTTCAGTCGACACAGAAGGTGCGGTAGCGGTTGCTAGGAGCAGTTAGCATTTGTTATGATGACTGAGTTTTTATTTTCTTTTATTTTTCTGTAACAATCTTTCACGCACACAGCTAGCTAGGTCGCTAGTTAGCTTTGTAGGAAAACGACATCTCGATCCTTAATGCTGCCACAACGCTCTGAGAATCAGAGAGATGTGGGCAGAGATTCAGAGGCTGCACAGGAACCCCGCTGAAAAACTGAGCCCAGTCTCTCCTGGATTAAAATAAAAAAACACCCAAACTTAATGAAATCAACGTAAAGCTTGAGAGATGATGATCCACCCCGCTGTCATGGAAACAAACCACAAACCACAGTTACAAAATATAGATCATCTATAGAGAAAAAATAAAGCCTTTCAATTCATCAGATCCAGACTGGCTTCATGACACACACACACACACACACACACACACACACACACACACACATTAATGCCCCTTGATAAAGTCAGTGCAGCGCTACAGTCGTTCAGTCTGTCAAAGGCACCTGAGATCAGCTCCAACCTGAGCTGGAGGTTCACCAGTGTATACAACACACCTACACACACACACACACACACACACAGTGTATCTAACTGTGGTCCTGTCCCTGACTCGGGCTCTCCTGAGTGTCTTTGCCCCAGTGGAGGCCGTTGATTGGTGCGCGTTTGTCCCAGCTGTCCGTGTTGTGTCCGTGTTTCCTCTGGTGGCGTTTGTAGTTGTCCCAGTGGCCCGTGGTGTAGTCGCACTCGGCGCAGGCGTACGGCTTCTCGCCCGTGTGCCGCAGCATGTGCCTCTTCAGGTTCATGCTCTGGTTGCAGGAGTAGCCGCAGACGCCACAGTGGAACGGCTTGGCGCCCGAGTGGATGCGCTCGTGTCGCCGAAGGTTGGCGAGGTTTCCGCAGGCGTAGCTGCAGGACGGGCACTGGTAGGGCTTCTCGCCCGTGTGCACTCGGAGGTGGCGTTTGAGGTTGTCGAGGTGCGAGGAGGTGTAGGGGCAGTGCGGGCAGCGGTGGGGTTTTTCCTCAGAGTGGGTGTGGGCGTGGCGGGCCAGGTGGTTGGGGTAGTGGGACAGGAAGGGGCAGTGAGGGCAGCGGTACAGCTTGTTGCCACGCTGACCCCGCCGGGATCCCCGGGACGCGGTCGGGCTGCAGGGAGGCCCGGATCCATCTTTGGACAGCAGGTCCAACGAGCAGCGACGACACACCTGAAAATGAAAGCAAAGCACACGGTGTGAATCCAGCGCAGGAAGTCTCTCTGAACAGAGTCGTCAATAAGCTTTAAGAGCTTATCTACAGGTGATGAACCCTCAGCTCGACTGAACAAAGAGAAGAAGAAAAACAGAAACAACAAATCAAGAGGTTTAGGAAGTGTACCTGTCCTCCGTCGCCCTCCCCATCCCCATCCCCCTCCGCCTTGTCCCCCTCCAGGTCGGCCTCCTCCAGGGTGAGGCCACACACCTGGCAGCACAGGGGGAAGAGGAGGACAGGGAGCGGGGCGGAGGGAGACCCGAGGGCCCCCAACGTCTGGAGGTAACCCGAGTCCTGGGACACTCGCAGGGTCAGGTCTGACACTACTGCATGAAAAGGACAGAGAGAGAAAAGCTTTTAAAAAGGGCTTTCTTCATATGAACTCAGAGAAAAATCAACTGAGTTTGGTCTGATCTTACTTAACTCTAAAAAACATTCAAAAACACACTAAGAATGAGGTGACATACTGCAGTTTTTCCTTATAACAAGAAACTTATCTTCCATCTCAAGCTCAAACTTCCTCTTTTTGCTTCTTCTTATATACTCGTCTTTAAAAATATAGATAAAAAATCCCTTCTGGTTCTTATTTCCTGTGATGGTTTGAGAAAGACGGTTTATGTCACTGTTTCACTCAGTTATTCTGGATAATTAGCAGCTAAATTGTGAGGATTCAATGTCAAATGTCAGCCTCTAAACATCCCTCGTGATGCAGCTGAGTTCAGCTGAGGTTGATAAACACTCAACCAGAGAGAACTTCTCCTTCTCATTTTTCAAACTCTTTCAGTTTCGACTGGTTGGTTCCTCTTTCCTGCTCAGTGCTTCCAAAATTGACAAGGTCCCCTGTAGGCTAAAAGAAACTAATGTTTTGCTTGAGGCAAACAATAAAGCAATGAAAACCTCTGCGGTCAGTGCTTCACTCCTGGTGTTTCCATGTTTAATAAATCTGTGTGATCCTGCAGGTGTTTGTTACCTTCTTCAGTTTGAGCGTTGGCTTTTTTCCGTCTCCCTCGTCTTTTCTCCTTCTCCCTCCTCTGCGGCCTCTCCTGCGTGTGCATGCGCTGGTGTCTGCGCAGGTTGCCCAGGGAGCTGCAGGCGTAGCTGCACTGGTGGCAGCGGTACGGCTTCTCCCCGGTGTGGGTGCGGGCGTGGCGCTGCAGGTTGACGAGCTGGGCCGAGGCGTAGGGGCAGATGGGGCAGCGGTACGGCTTCTGGCCATCGTGGGTCCTCATGTGGCGCTTCAGGTGGTTGGAGTAGCGCGAGGTGAAGGCGCACAGCGAGCAGGAGTACAGTTTAGGAGGGATGCCAGCAGCTCCGCCTGTCTTTCCTACACTTCTCCTCTTCCTGTCGGAGCCACCGCTGATGGATCGGTCCGCCAGGTCTGACCCATCCACCTGAGAGGAGTCGATGGAGGCTTCATGTTGGAGCCCTTCCTCACAGGTTAGACAATAAAGCTCCGCCCCAAGGTCCAGGCCCACACCTGGAGGAAAATAAATCACATTTTATATTTGAAAAGATGAGAGGCAACCAAGCAGGATTAGCGCCAGTCAGCTACTAAAAGTGGGTCCAACAGTTACCTAGATCTAAACCGGCCCCCAGAGGCGTGTCTCCCAGGAGTTGACCACATCCTTTACAGGAGAGGAAAGCTGGGAAGGTGGAGTCTGTTGGTGCCGAAGGGTCGTCCTCAACGCTCAGAGAGAACACCGTCATACCTGAAGAGGAAGAAGAGGAGCAAAGAAAACTTCACATACGCAGATAAAAGGTGCTCTGGTGCTTCTTTCTGAATCTCATATTTTATATCACGAGAGACGCCAAACCATGAGGAGATTCAGAAAATTAAAAACAGAAATGAAACAGACACCAATTCAGTTATTCTTCTAATGAAAACCTTTTTGTCCCCTATCATGTGTTGTGTTTTATTCAGTAAAAATAAAAAATAAAACACCTTCTTTGTGGTTTTCATTGCCTTTAGATGGTGATGTGCTTGAATTGCTCCACTGATCTATTTTAGGGCTCCGCTTTCTGAAAAGGTGTGAGTTTGGGTGTGTATGACCGTAACCCTTTTAATCTTATTGGTGGTATTTCCTGTTTGTTTCCCCCTAAATGTGCTAATCAGAACGTTTCATGTCTGAATATAAATCTGCCATCTGTGCAGCTTTGAAAAAGCAGCATTCTTAATCTCATAATCATTAAATATATATCTCTCTGTCGTGGTCACTTTTCAGAACCAGTTCTTTTAGACTAAAAAATAAATAAACACACACTTGATCTCCACTTAAGCTAGAATAGACTCTCACGGTTCTCTTTGACTAAGAGACTAAAGATGACTTTAAAATAAGGATGAAGTGGATTCAATACGAGCATCACAGCACTGAGACTAAATCTAAAAAGAGATGACAAAATGAACACTAGCTTTTGGTCGATACCCAGTAGTAGTTAGTCACTTATTTTAATGCCGACATTGGGAAAAAAAGAAATTCAACCAGCATAAATAATCAGTTAACAAGCATTTCCAACATTTGACTGCAAGCAATGAGACTTTGTGCAAAACATTAGGTTGCAGGTTACATGAGCCCTGCAGATTAAATTGGGATAAAGAAACCCGCTAGCCTACAGAGCCGTTAATCTGATGTTGTGTCTGGTCCTCGAGTACAAAACGAGCCCTCTGCTTTTTCCAGTGGACGGAAGAAAAGAAATCATCTTCTATTCCAGCCAGTACGGCGTAGATGATGTAGACAGATGGAAACTGAGGTATTGTTGCTCTGAAGCCCTACAGCTGTACAGAAAGTACATTTGATCTTTTATCCCACTGCACCGAGCTTTTATTTTGAAGGTTTGACCAATGCTTGTCACACACCTGCCAAAATGTCTCAAGAGAAGACAAACCAGTCAGTCAAAACTTTCCAGTTTGTAATTAACTACCTAACGTACAATCCAGTGTGTGTGTGTGTGACTGACCGGACTCTCTATCCAGCCCCATGATATCCGAGTCTCCAAACTCCAGCTCTCCGCTCAGCAGGAAGTCGCTCTCCAGAACCAGGCAGCCCGGCTCACACACCACCGCCCCGTCCTCCGACTCCACTGAACACACACACACACACACACACACACACACACACACACACACACACACACACACACACACACACCTCATGATTACTTGTATAAAACATGTTGAAGCACACTTCCAAACACAAAGCAGGGTGAGAGTGAAGCCAAAAAACAAACTGAGCTGTCTGAAGCTCAACAGGAAGCTCCAGCCTCCTGTTTTACATTAAAAGGTTTGGGTGTCTTTGGGTGTTTGCTGATAAAAGTCCTAAAACTTTTGTTAAAATTGTTCAAATTAGCATCAAATAAAGACACTGCTGTCTTCTAAAACCTTTGGATAAACATGCATCTGCTTCATATATTGCTTTACACAACACATTTCCCGAAAAAGAAAATGGAGCTTTGTACACTGCATGTATTACAGAGCAACATGTGCTGGTAACATATATTTAATGTTTCTTGGCCTATTCGTGTAAGCAAGTAAAACAAACTTGCATTTCAAATGGATTAAGAAAGCTACAAAATATAAGCCTGAGATCATGTGAGACTAGTGTTTGGCTGCAGAAACATTTTAGGTTTGAGAGTAAAAAAGTAAAAGAAACAGGACAGAAGGCAGAGCGATAACCAGGAAAAGTAACAGAAAAAGATGGACAAGAGTAACGGTAGGTGGAGAAGAAGCGAGAGCCTGGAGTGAGGAGAAGACAGGAGCAGACAAGTAAAGGAAGTCAGTGAGGAGGAGATAAGGAAAGAGGCTGAAACACAGAGGACACAGCTCTGATGATCCGTGACATTTTCATGCACTTTAAAAAGGCTGTTCTGACTTCGTGATCCAGCTTCTATCCAAAAACTTGCAAAGAAAGTCAGAACTGTGTTGATAGTGATATCTTAGCGAATTCATTTGTGAGGAAAAATGCAACGTCCACAGCAAACATGCCTAAAGTTACAGCAGAAACTGAGTACACATGCAGCAGGCCAGTAATCTGATTTCTGCCCTACTCCGACCTTTGTTTGAAGCATACTGAGGTTCCTAAATGAGCTCTTGTTGGATGCTTGAACAGGTGTGAGTGGAGCTGCTTTTTCACACAACTACTTCGGTCACTTTTTGTCTGTACGAACTCGTGCAACACCGTGAACAAGTTTTGCAGAAACACTGTCTGAAAGTGTGTAACATTCTCCACATTTATAGGATTCTTCACGCCTCGCCCCTCTCTGTGACAGCAGCCTTTACTTTTTCTACCTGAGTGATATAAGAGTCTGCTTCCTAATTCTTTCCCCTTACAATGCGAATGTGTCTGAATTTTACAAACACTTACAGAAGCTACTTTTCGTGGTCAAGAAATTGGCGTTCCTCAGGAGAAAACTAGCTGGGGAAGTCAGATATCTCTAATCCCAGACCCCGATTACTGAAACCAGGATTCTCATATACATGACGTTTAAGAACACTTCTTATTGGGGAAAGCTGTTTGAAACCTGGTTAGTTAAGTGCATGTAAACACACAGGTGATTTATGAGAAGGACACAGCTGGAACGCCATGAGATGAACCCTGAGACAATGGAGACAAAATTAAGAAATAACAACAAGAAATTCCCAGAGCAGCACTTTTAAGATAAAGGTGAGGTGAGGGCGCACATGTAAAAAGGAAGGGAATGAGACAGAAGTCAAACAGGAAGCAATGAAAGAAAGAGAGGAAGGATGGGGGGTGACGCCGGGAAGGAGAGGAGGGAGCAGAGAGGGGTCAGGAACAGGCCCGCGAAGAGGAAGTGGAGACAGGAAGCAGAGAGGAGGAAGAGAGGAAGTGGAGAGTCCAACTGAGCCAGAACATTCAGGATGAGATAAGAAACACATCTACTTAAAGGACAACATGTCTCCGACAGTCTTCCTCTCTGACAGACAATGAGGAAGACACCAAGCCTGCAGTGTCAATATGTTAAACCAGTTAGGCAACGTTTGATGTGGCTTTTTCCTGGGCTAAAACTTAAACAAATATATATTAAAGCGGGCAAAGAGCCACTTCCTTAAACTTTGACAGTGATTTGAGGTTTGCAGAGAGAAAGGCCGCTCATTAGACACCAGACACAGACTCAAACAGCTGGAGGAGGACAGTTAAACTCACATTTCACCGGCTGGGGGTTGGATTGTTTTCTCCGCGGCATCTTCGCCTCCCGTCGTCCCGGATCCTGCTCTGGTTGTGGGGCGACACCACACACACAGTGGGCTCAAATCCGTCCGTCCGTCAGCCAGGCAGCCAGCTAACTGCATGTCCTCATCATCACCTCCTTCCTCTTCCTCTTCCTCCAACGGACAGCAACAGCGGCGGTGTCATCACTAGCAACTACAGCGTGAGACCGACACCAGCACCAGCACCAATTAAAATCACCTGAACCCTTTCTTAAATTCAATAAATATTAAACTACATTTATTTCCAGTTGCAATGTGGCGCTAAATAACATCTGCCACTTTAAAGTTGACACTGTGAGTCATTCTTTGTTATTGTTCCGCAGTAAATAGACGAAGCCATCTTGTTAGCCACCTAGCTAGCTAGCCAACTTTAACGTTAGAAATGAAGCCGTTTCAGCTAGAAACTCTGAATAAATCTGCATTTATAGGCGTCACCTCGCTGATAAACCTACCTGTGATAAAGTCCCCCAAAATACTCTGGTCGACAAAATGTCGCTGACTGTTTCGAAAAGTAGTCTTTTGTTGCCAAACGCACACCGCTGCTGACAGAGGTACGCCGGGTCCGGGTGACGTCAGTGACAGGAGCAGAGGATTGTGGGATTTGTAGTGTTTATGTTGTACATGTCCTGTACATGTAATTAACCTGCTTCAAGAGAAACTTTATTATCTTCTTTGTATTTTATTTAATGTATTTATTTATTTTATGCATAATTATAATAATGTATACTTGGTTACTTGTATTTATTTTCAATATTATAATGATTTTGTGTTGATAACGTGTTCCAATAAAGTTCGGAAAAAATAAAAACGGTTTTGTAGTGCTTGAGGCGCTAACCAGAAAACAATGTTGTTGTTTTTTGTGTTTGGTTGGTTAGTTGTTATAAAATACATCTTCACATGATTCCTTATGACATTTAATATAATAGCATAAAATAATACTTTAAAATAAAATAGAATAATACAGAGTCATATCAATAATATAAAAATATGACATTTTTCAATAATATTAAGATCATAAAAATGTAGTAGTATACATAGTATGATAGTACAAAAAATATAAAAACCAAACTCATACACATCTAGAAAAAAAAGTATAGAAGTAGTAGTAAGTAGTAGAACAGAAGTAAAAACGTCTGCCAGCAGTATAACACAGTGGTAGAAATAACACACACAAAACAAAAATCTGTACGAGACTCATTTAATATCATTAAATTCAATAATAAATATGATACAATAGTGATTATCAGACTGTGAAATTTACATTATGTCAATCAACTGTATTTATCAGTTATATCAGTTTCTTCTCAGATATATATTGTTAAGAGACCTCAGACCTGTGACCTTTGTGTGCTATATAAATATATATTCATCCATTTTTTGTCTCAATTAAAAGCTTCACAAAGAAGGGACTTTCAATATGGCGTACCACAAGGCTCTGTCCTGGGTCCACTACTTTTCTCTACCACTAGGGGTCATCATCCGCACGCACAGGATCACAAAAAGCTACTGGGTCAACAGAACCAAACCCTCTGACAACATTTAGGGCTTGATCAGGAGTTCATCATGGACTCAAACTCATCAATCCTCTGTCTGGTGTTTCCTCTCCGGATCCTCCTGTAGGACACAGTTTTGTACTTTGATGTTTGGCGGCTGCCGTTCTTCTTCTCGCCGGCTGCGTCCGCCTCGTTGTTCATCTTGTGAGAGTTTTCCCCTCCTTCCTCTTTGCCTCCCTTGCCCCCCTTCACTTCCATGGATGAGTTTTGGGTCGGATTGAGCTCTTTGCTTCCTGGTTCGGCCCTTAAGGACGTTTGGGCGGCTGCATCCATCAACGCCACCTTCTCCTCCAACTTGCAACCTGAAGCCTGAAGGTCTGGAACTGGAAACATTATAAAAAATACTTTTCAAAGGTTATAGCATGACATTACCAGTGATTACACCGGTTCTATGGAGGTTTTTTAATTATCATTTGCCTTTGGTAATTGAGTGAGCGTCATCTTTGTAGAATTTTAATTAGATTTTGATGAATGAATTAACTCTCTGGCCTGGATCTTCACTGTGAGTAATTGTGTTGCAGCCAATCATAGCTGCAGTTACATAAGATCCTCTCTGGACTGCAAACTCTAAAACAAAGTGCACAACTTCCAGCTAGACGTTTAAGCACTCACAGCCACAACTAACTTAAGTGCAGCAGCTTATTACTCTCGTGCATTTAAATCTCACAATCGATTTATTTGAATCAACTCATCTCTTCTCATTAACTCGATGTAATTAGTTTGTCAGATCAGCTTAAATTGGTTAGTTATCATATTCATAATCATTAATAGTCATGTTTTGTACATGATGAACATAACTGGAAATTAATCCTAACTTGCATTTCTTGTCAAAATGACTAAACAGCTGTTGGCTGAACTTAATTTCTTAAGTTTGTCCAACTTATTCACTTATTCTAATTCATGTTTTTATATTGAAACAACTTAAGTAATAAAATCCAACCCCAGCAGTGAGAGTCTGGATTGTGGTTACCTGTCTGTAGTTCAGGTGTAACATCTCGGATGTCGTCGGCCTCCTCTGTGGGATCTCTCAGATTCAGACGAGCCTCGGCAGGATGGAGATTAGTGTCTGTCGGAGAAGCGGTCAGGGTTGAAGCTCCCTCCCGGTCGTTGTCGTTGCTCGGTGATGTGGGATAAATGTCCCAGTTGTGGTTTCTGGTGGCGCCTGAGGCTTTCACTTCATCTGTGAGGACATTTTCTGTTTCTGCTCCATTGGGAGACTCAGAGTCTTGCAGAGGTGATGAAGGAGATGAATTTTGGGAATCTGATTGATCGAGCTTGTTTGCTGGTTCGTCATTTGGTTTCTTTTCCCGCTCTTTATTTTCTTCTCTGTCTACCAAGGCCTCCATCTCTTCTTCTCCTTGTTGTTGTTGTTCTTCATCCTCTTTCTCTTCTTCCTCCTTTTCCTTCTCTGCTCGGTCATCCTCTCTTCCCTCCTCCATAACCTCCTTTTCTTCTTCCCTCACTACGTCTTCTTCCTCATGACTCTTTTGTTCTTCCTCTCCATCTTTTGCTTCTTGAACTGCTTCCTCATCCCCCTCTACCTGCTTTTCTTCTTTTTCTTCTGCCTTTATCTCCCTTTGTTCTTGTCTTTCTTCGTCTACCTCTTCTTCCTCCTTCTCTTTGTCTGCTCGGCCATCCTCTCTTCCCTCCTCCATAACCTCCTTTTCTTCTTCTTCCTCCTGAGTCTTTACCTCTTCCTCTCCATCTTTTGCTTCCTCCTTGTTTTCCCCCAGTTCCTGCTGTCCTTCTACCTCTTCTTCCTCTGTCTCTCTGTCTCGTTCTTGTCTTTCTTCATCTACCTCTTCTTCCTCCTTTTCTTTCTCTGCCCCGTCATCCTCACTTCCTTCTTTTATGAGCTCCTTGTTGTCTTTACCCGCTACGTCTTCTTCCTCCAGAGTATCCTTGTTCTTTTGGTCTTCATCCTGTCTTTCTGTCTCTTTCTCCTCTTCCTCTTCTACCTCTACCGCCCATCCAAGTTTGTTCGTAACCTCCTCATCGTCATCTTTTAAACTGCCTACATCTTCATCTGCCTCCTTCTCCCTTTCTTCTTCTTTGTTCTCCTCCTCTCCTTGCTCTTCTTCTTCCTCATTTCCTAGCACCTGCTCTTCCTCTTGCTTCTCTACGTCTTCCTCCCCTTTCTCATCCTCTACCTCATTTCCTTTCTCCATCATTTCTGCCTTTTCTTCATCTTTTTCTTTTACTTCACCTTTGTTTTTTTCTTCTTCCTCTTCCTCTTTTTCACATACCTCTTCTTCTTTCTGTTTTTCGATATCTGTTTCTTTCTCTACACATCCTCCACGCACCTCTTTTTCTTCCCCCACTTCTTCCTCCATGTTTGCGTTTTCTTTGGTGTCTCTGTCAATCTCCTCCTCTTCCTCCATCTTTTTTGTCCTCTTTTCTTCCTCTTCTCTTACTTCTACCTCATTTTCAACATTTCTATCATCTTTGCCTCCTTTCTCCACTTCTTCCTCTTTATCTCCTCGCTGCAAATCCTCGTCCTCTTGCTCTTTTTCTTCCTCCTTTCCCTCTTCGCTCTCAGTTTTATCTCTCCAGTCTTGAACCTGTTGATCTCCTCCTTCCTTTCCCACCTGCTCTTCTTCGTCTTCCTCCATCATTACTTCATCCCTTGGCATTTCTTCATCTTCTGCCTTTTTATCACCACTTTTCTCCTCACCTGATGCCGTCCCTTCAGCGCTGTCAACCCTCTCAGCCTCTCTTTTGACTTCAGACAACATCGGCTCCATCGTGTCCTCTACTGACCAATCTCCAAACAGCCCGACTGCCTGAATTACCCGAGACACTATCGAACTTTCCTCCAGGTTCAGACTGTCCAACATGTCTGCAGCCGTCCACCAGCTCGCCATGATGTAGGAGATAAGAGAAAGCTGCTGATTTGTCCCAGCCAGGTTCACACCACTTGACCATGATACGAGAGCATTCACACTCACCCAGAAAGGATTTCATTAATGCTGAAATACAGCACACGTCAGTTCTCAATCCACAGTCTGGTGACCTGAAGGCCACGTTTCCAGCCTCGGGTTCGTAATACTTTAATCTTTCAGGTATGATCTCTCTCTCCAGATTCTTACCCCACTTAAATGGTTAACCACCATGTGTACATTTGTAATCGTAGCGGTGGAAGAAGTATTCACATCCTTACTTCAAGTAAAAGTAGCAATATCACAAGTGAAAGTCCTGCATTTGAAGTAAAAGTTCAGATATATTATTATCAGCTAAATGTACTTAAAATATCAAAAGTAAAAGTACTCATAATGTAAAATGGCCCCCAAGGTACTGAAAGATAATATTCTTTATTTTGGCAACAAGATAAGAAGAAAGAAATACAGTATATTGAGTTGTATTGAGTAAATGTACTTAGTTAAAGTGTATATTCTCCCGTTTTCAATTAGTATTTATAATTCATTTAATAGACACGGTGTGCTTACATATATTAAGTAAAATGTGCTCTGTAAAAGAAGTTTTGCTGGCTTGTTTTTCTAGTATTATTATTCTTTTCTTCCTCCCCACTCTTCTTTCAGCTTGAAGCTCAACATTCCCATAGTGGTTTATCCAACTGTGGTATGTTAGGTTTCACACTAAGCCGTAATGAGTGTTACACTCTCATACGTATTGGCATTATGTCAACATTTCCCATCCCCATCCTCGCTGCTACACTCCTGTCCAAATGTAGTGACTTTTAAGGAGGGAAATACGATAAAGTGTTAAAGAAAAGGTTCACAAAATGCTAAAAATATGACAGAAGCTCAATACTTATTTATATTTTAGATAATTTAAATATTTATTTGAACTTAAAGTGTTGTTTCCTCAGCTGTCAGAGCCGTCAATAATTATCAGTAAATCACAAACTATCCTTATATTTCTGAAATGTCTCACATTTTCAAATCTCAAGATGTCAGAGGCAGTACCTCCAATGTCCACTAGATGGTGGTGTAGTTTAATCACAGCTGCTTAGATTTCAGCGTCACAGCACACATCCACATACAGCACGTCAACACAGCTTGTTCTGAAAACAAAATATACATCAAGTCTTTCACAGTCATCTGACCAAAATGATCAGAATCATGAATCACTTCTCCAGGAAAAGTTTCGCTCCAAAAATAAAAACAGACTCTCATACAAATCCTTCAGCTGCTGTGCAGTGTTTTAAATACAGACAACATCACTTTAAGTTTCTCTTTAAACAGCTTTTTCTGGCTCATCTCCCTCCTTAAACTATCATTTTGTAAAGACATAAACTGTGATATAAAGACACATTATTAACTTGTAAAGATATTTTACATTTGGAGCTATTTGTTGAATTGTTTATTTCTTATTATTTTCGTGCAGTTTGTCTGTTGTTTTTTCTACATTGTGATTTTAAAAAAAACGCTCATCATCATTAACCAGAACTTTTATTGCAATAATAAAATAAAATAACAGTACAAATTGGATTTGATTCGCTTTCCAGGAGTTTCACATCTTTTATGAAAATATGTTCTTCTATGTGTTTTACATTCAATGGTGGCACAACCAAAACCTTCATTTTGGAATGAACTACTTATATTTCATTATTAATAACACAGGCTCTAAACATTAACCTTATAAAATGTTGATGCATGATAAGTAGGCAAAAGCGCTTAATCTCCTTACTGATATTGATATAAACTGGCTTTATTTCCAAATACAGACATCTACTATTCCCAAAAAGTGAAAGCTACTTTTACAAAATGGCTGACAGCACAGTTATTACAGCGTTTCTTGAACAATAGTGCATAACATAAGTCCTTAATCCACCTCACAACACTGGTGTTTTGCAAGATGAGCCTCAGATAATATTTCATTCTTTAATGTTTTTGGAAAACAAATTCTTCAAATTTAAATTCCACAATGAGTTATAAAGAGATACTCTTATTTTCTAAAACCTTCCTGCATCAGTAGTTTCTTCTAAGATTCACTTCTGCTCTGTGATTTCGCTTCCTGCTGTGCCCTCCACGCCGTGAGCACCTCATCATCTTCGGCCTCGGCGGCGGCCCGAGCTCTGACCCTCTGCCTGGTTTGGGCAATGAAGGTAGCAATGTCGTCCTCCTCCTCGTCGTCGGCTTCCTCCCTCCTACTCCTCCTCCCTTCCATCTCGCTGCTTTCGTATCGTGAATGATGAGCAAACTTTCTCTTTGTGGAGAGGTCGGCGTAGCTCTCCGTCTCCTCGTCACCCTCGTCGTAAGCGCCGTACGACCTCCCCACCCGGCTGTGGGTTTGTGTGAACCCGTTGCAGGAATATTCTGCATCTTCACTTGATAGATCCTCATGTAACCTTGACCTGTATCTGGAAGTGACGCGGTAGCTTTCCTCATCTTCTTCATCGACAGCGTAGGAGGCTCTGCGGCTCGAGAAGTCGAACTCGGAAGCGGAGGCATCAAGATCATCGTACGGATCCTCTGATGGGCCAGCTTCTGCTCCCGGGGCCGGTTTCCTCGGAGGAGGCCTGACGCTTTTCAGCCAGTCGTCAATGCTGGTGTTCTTATCTTTCTCCAGCGCAGGTTTGAGATTCAGGCACCCAGAGAGGCCGTAACTCCTCGTAGGTTTCTCCCTTTTCTTTGTTTCTTCAAGAAACTCCTCCTCTTTCTTCTTTCTCTCCTCCTCCTCATCTTCGTCCTCCTTTGGTTTCTTTTTCTTGTAGAGAGTGCTGCGCTTGTTGTCCTCCAGAATCTTCTTCTTTTCGTAGGTAGCCATCTTGTCCCTCATCTCAGACTTGATCTCCTTGTCCATGGCGTCCAGTTTGCCCATGTTGACCTGGTCTTGGAAGAGGCTGAAAAGAGGGACGCTGGTGGTGGTGATCTTGTTTTTCTTAGAGCCCAGCGTGGAGCCAAGTGTGGATCCCAGAGCAGAGCCTCTTCCAGTAAGACCAGAGACGCTGCTCGACCCGCCACCTGAGAGGACTGACGCTGCCCTGCCACGACCCTGCGACAGTGCGCTGGAATAGGAAGCGCCGCTCAACAAAGACACTTTGTCATCCTCCATACCCCGGCCTGAAACCACGCTTGTTGCACCTCCAAAGCTAAGCTCAGATCCAGCACGTGACGGAGGAGGCAGGCTCATCTCACTTTGTTTCTGTTTGATCGTTTCAGAGACGACATTAGCGATCCAGTTTTGGATGCTGGCCAGATTGACCATCGGTTCCCCTCCAGGGCCCTGGACAGTAGGAACTGGGAGGATGGGAGGAACTGGTTGCATGGGATTAACTGGGACAGCAGAATGTGCTGATCTTGTACTGCGAGCCTGCGAAACTGAAGATATGACAGATGACCTGCCGCTGAGCATGGACATGTTGTCATCATTGGCGACGCTCGGTGGACCCGTGACTCCGGCTCCAGCCCAGAAGGCGGAGAGAGGTATCGTACCTCCGCTTACGCAGCTCTCAGTCTCCCAGCCACACATGGACTGACTCTCTTCTAAAGTTTTCTTTGAACGCTCCAGGATCTCCTCACGTCTTTGCCTCCGTTTGATGGTAGCAGAGTCCTCGCCCCGGCTCAACTCCAAAATCTCATCCGTGTTCTCCTCCCCGAAACGCTTCTGCTGCCTCAGCTTCCACGACTGATACGCTGTCAGGTTGACGTCTTGGAAGGATGGGGTCTTGGCTTCTCCCTCACCGTCACCTTTCTCTCCTTCTCCTATAGAACTTTTCTCTCCATCCTCTCGATCCTTCTTGTTCCAGCCAAACTGGATCCTCTTGACACGCCAACGCTCCAAAGGCGTCATCTTCTCCTTGTTCTTCTGGCAAAAGTTGTACATGGAGCTGGTGTCAGAGAGGATACTCTCCACTTCATCATCAATCTTCTTCTTTCCTCCTTCTCCACCTTCTGCAGTGGAGCTCTCGCTGACTTCGTCGTTCTCTTTCTTGTGGTAGCGAGCAGCAGCTTGTTCCTCAATTTCCCTCAGGCGCTGTTTCCAAAGATCAGAGTAACTTGTGCAGCTGGAGGTGGACATCGCGTCTGAGGGTGGACGTTTGTTGCGGCGCTTCAACCGCTCTTTCATAGCTCGTACGTCCTCGCTGGTGACACTCTCCACATCAGCGTCAACACCTTCCTTCGTCCTCTTTGGTCTTCCCTCGGCGAGAGATTCCCCATCCTCGCCATCGCTGTTCAGCTGCGCCTCCCACCAGTCGTCGCTCTGGTATTTCTCGTTCCTCCGCTGCCACTCGTGGATCATGCTGTCAAGACCGTCCTCATCGTCACCGTCTTCTCTGCCCTCCTGCTCAGGTAGAACAACTTCTTCTTGAAGGTGGGTCGATCCCTGGTTGTTCTGCGCTCCTATCAATCCACTCCTGAGTGCAGCAGCAGCTGCAGAGGAGGCGACGCTGCTCATCACACTTTCTCCATCCTCCTCCTCTTCCATCATGATGGAGTGCGCTTTCACCTCGATCATACTCTGCTCCTCCTCTTTATCGGTATCATCATCATCGTCATCCCCGCCCTCGCAGAAGATGCGAGCACGTGCGCGTGCATCGATAACAGAGCACTGGCTGAGAGTGTCATCGTCATCGTCGCGCTCCTCCATCAGGTTCTCGTTGAGCTCTCGCAGCTGCTTCAGGAAGCCTTCATTGGGGTTGATGGCACGCTTTTTCCTCATGGAGGTCAGGGCCTCCATAATGCTCATGTGCTGGAAGATCATCAGGTAGGACGCCACCAGGACAGCAGAGCGACTGACGCCCATCATGGAAACCACAAGAACCTTGCCTGCAAGAAAACAAGACCGTGATTAAAGCCTAACCGATACTGGATTTTTACCGACATACCAACATTTATATTAGATTTTCACATGAACACAAAGAAATATTTAGGATGATTAAGTATGGAGCACACAGTTATTATAAGGTTACGGCTGCAATTGTAAAAATCTAAACACTCAACAGAAGTTGAAAATAAAATACATGATGTAAATGTGTTGGTGTGTACATGTGGAGATGAATTCAGTCTGATGATCCACATATAAAAATGATATGTGGCTTTACAACTGGTGGTGAAAGTGTTTGAAGAATTTCATTACACAAGGCGGTGAGAACTGCAGCTGCCGATGTCTTCAGGCAACACTTTATGAATCAGATTCAGTTACGACGAATGAGTCAACACTGTGACTCTTCCAGGAACACAGATGCTCTCTGGGTGGTCCATGAAACACTTCTCAGAAACTGGGATGTTGTGTAAGTGTAGAGACATTTCAGATCAGCTGTTTGGGATCTTTCGCTGCGTCACTGTCATATTAAAAGTTTCTTTTGTCTCATTGTGAAATAAAACATCTCATTATTAGAATGAATCAGAGTTCAGTGATTACAGGGACACATCTCTAAATGTGAATTTATGCCCCTCATGTGGCCTTTTTGGGTATCAAAACCACTTTCTTGTCATCTCTCACCCTTGTGTGTCAGCAGAGCCTCGTCCAAGAACTCAGCGGTGGGCCGAAAGTGCACCGAGATGTCAGCGTCGGGGAAGTCGTCCACCTCGATGCCCATGTACTGGATGTTCATGCCGGCATAGAAAGACTCGCCGGTGTAGACCCCTGTGCCGTGGGCGGTGTTAAGGATGTGGGTGATGCCCATGCGCTTCAGGCGAGCCTTGTTGACCGCAACAGATCTGAGGAAGAAAAATAATCGTATCAACTTATCAGCAAATTTCTAGCAAGAATAAAAAACACCTTCACAGAAAATAACAATTAAACAACATCTTGCTCTCTGAAGTTGATGTGTTTCCTGCATAAGGTGGATACTGCAGCAGGTGAGGAGGCATTACAAGGGACATCACTGAGCAGGGAAGCTTTCAACCCTAACACATGGCCTTCATCAGCTAATAGATGTTGCTTAGGTTGTCATGGAACAGAGCAAATTCCCTCCACCGATTAAGACAGTTTCATTTGGCTGAAAGCTGCAGAACAAGCCAGTAAGAGGACATTTAGTAGGAATTGTTTTGTTGAACTGCTGTTTCTACTTTCATGCTGTTTGCTCAGTCTGAACGTTTCAGTTTCCTGACTCACTTCTCGGCTATGAAGATGCTGGGCCACACCTCGTCCACGGGGTTGATGGGGGCCTCCAGGCGGTCCTGCACCATGGCCCTCTGGATGTCCAGCACACAGGGGGTGTTGTAGGGGCTGCGGTCATCAATCATGTCCTTGACCCGGTTGTAGAGGTCTTCCACCATCAGCTGCTCGGCGGTTTCCAGCATGGACTCTGGGATGGACTCGGTGCGGACGCCGCGAGGCGGCAGCTCTGAGGAGGAAAGAAGCAGTTTGTTAAGCTGACTGTGGCAACAAACAACCAAACACGAGCCAGTCCTGGTCCATACCTGGCTGGGCTTTGGGGGTGTAGACCAGGACCAGTTTGGACTGAGAATAAACTCCAGGTAGTTGCACTTGATTTCAGCTTTGAGCAAGAAATCCTAAATCTGCTCAGAATATTGGAAACAAACTGCGAGATGTTGCTTCAAGCAAACAACCTAAAAACACCTCCAGTACAATTATACATGAACTCATAACCAGTGAGCTGTTTGTGACGTTTTCTCTCTCACATATTCCTCTGTTTCTATGAATTCACATGCTTTTTATTCCCCGGGAATAGTTGTTGCATCGTCTGACAAACCCCTCACAGTAAACAGACTTTCAGCTCGCTGTGGGAATAAGACCCCTGCATGTGGTTTACGTTCACTGTCCCCCTGAAGGACAAACTGCGTCCAGATGGTTCAAAGACTGACGCACACACATTCTTGATCTCTGTGGAAACCGTGAAGCTACACAACTTCAAAACGGTTGCCACAGTGACAGCTGTATTCATCAGGGAGCCATCGGCCTCCCGCAGATGAAACATGTATCGTCCATTAAGCTGCCCTAATATAATGTAATGTAATGCCGGCAGAGGAATCTGATACAGGAGCTGCTCTGTGATGTGTTACATGAGCTAACTTCCTCAATCAGCGCGACTCTGCTCCTCCACCGAGGACGTCTCCGGCTCTCTGCTCGGTAATGAGCCGGAGGAATGGGACGTGGATTCACTGTAATTGAAGAGTATTTGACCAAATTAGAGTTGCTGCATGTGGACTGAGAGATCGTTGTTCCAAATGCTGCATTTGGATGAGGAGTGAAGAGCGCTAAAGATGAAGCAGATTCTCATGTGAACTTGAAACTAAGCCAATGGTTAAAAAACAAATGAAGCAGTTTGGCGACAGCTCTGAGGGACACTTGTTGTTATTTTTGACAGTTTAGAGATTTAATAACTAACTGATAATGAAGATAACAGTTGCAGCTGATTTCACAGATCTTTAAGAGGTTCGATCCTGACACTGTCGGACTGACACTTCTGCAGCGCTTCTCTTCAAAAGTTGGCATCAGATGTGGTCGGATTCATCATCTTGGTGACTTCTGCTCTGATCAGATGTTTCCTGATTTACTGTAAGTCATAATAGACTGTATTTCATTTCACAGTGTTGTTGTTTTATGCAGGAATATTCACCACGTAAGCACAAAATAAACCAACAAAAGGTCTTTAAACTAGATTTTGAGATAAAGTTCTGCAGGGAAGCTGATATTCTCTAATGAATTAGCAGGTAAGCGACAGTAACCCGGGGGCTTTGGGGGTTTTTGACTAATCAACTGATCAACTCTTTGCTTGGCATCAAAGGAAAATACCAACGTTAACTTCTGATCTGAGTCTCAGTTGATGGAGGTTCATGTGTTTTGAGTTTCTCTCCCTGTATGATTAGATTATATAAATTCCTGTGAAATACAGCTGAATTTAATTCAAGTTAGCTGAGAGCAGCTGCTTCTCGCTCAGAATTACAACAAATATCTCGACAGCAGGGGAAAGACACAGGTTAAAAATCCTTTGAGAAGCAGGTGATGCAAGCTGTCGCTGTTTCTGCAGTGCTGTCTGTCCTCATCACCTGTCTCACCCTCGTTGATAATCTTCTTGGCAGCGACAGCTGATGAGAGGTGGATGGGCTCCATGAAGATGCTCGCAGCGTCAGAGCCGGAGATCATGGAGAACCTGGACTCTGACGCCATGGAGAAACTGGCAGAGAGGAAGAGGGACTAAAAGTTAAAAAATAAAACATCCTCATCACAAATCAAACATCAGGAGTGACGGGTTTCATTCAAAACATCCTCTATCTCCATTTTAGAATAAAACATTTCCTGCGTTTCATTAGAATCTGCATTTACATACTTACACGAGGCTCCAAACTCAAAAATCACAAGTATTTTTTAAAATGTTGACAGAAAATGTTTATTTATTTATTTTATAAGTGCAAAATGTCTGTTTGTGTCAAATAGGCCACAACTATGATTATGTGGAAAGACATTATGAGGATGGTACAGAGAAACCAAACAGAAAATGAAAGATTTAGTGAATTTAGTGATTTAATTTGTGCTGAAAAAGTGCAGCTTTAAAGCAGCTTAAACGTGCTTTACATGTTCATGTAGCTCATGTTGGGGTGAACCTGTTAATTCCTTCGTATTTAAACATGAGTCTGGTGTGATGTGTTCGGAGCTCGTTCAGGTGGCGTCCTACCTGGGGGACGGACAGCGGAGGTAATGAGACTGGATCCCTCGGACGCTCCTCTCCTCCTCCTCTCCATCAGGAACTGTCTGATCATCACGCTCCGCGCTCTCATTGGCCGACGCCATGGCAACCAAGATCCCTCCTTCCTGCTGATAAGAAAAAAAACCCTTGGATATTTGCATCAACGGGATGGCGTTTCTTGATGTGTCAGCTATCAAATTAACTGATTATTTTATCCAGTAACATCATCATCATCATCATCATCTCTTCACCGGGTGTGAACATCAGATTGAACTTTGACTCATGACGTCAGATCAGCTGGGATTAATCACAGCTGATCTATAAACAGATGTGTGAGGCTGCATGTACAAAACAAAAACATGAACTAGGCTGCAGTAAGTTTCCATTTTGCAAAGTTACGAAGAGGGGCAGAATTAAAGAAGCAAAACGAGACATTATGAAGAAAAGTGTGGGACAGGACCTCGATATGTTTTCATCACCTGCTACTGGAGGAATGTGATATTTCTTGTAGATCTGCACTTTCATACAAGTCATCAGGTTTAAGTTAAACTGGTGCTGCCTGTCACTTATGGAAGCCACACAGCAAGACATGAAATATTAGACTGGAGTTAGACAGAGAGGGGAGAAAGAAACACATTCATCACGTCTGAATCCTGAATAATTTGGGACATAATGTCGGACATGATGTTCAACAGAAGACAGAGATGTGTCGCTGCTCTGCGGATCATACTCAAAGACGGGAAACGTGTGAGCCTTGAGGATCTGTTCAGTTTTATGAAAGATGTGAGGACTGACCTCCACATCACTATTTAAAGACTGTGGCTGTATATAACCAGCGTGGAGCTCAGCCTTTTCATCAAGCAGTCCTCGAGCAAAATGCTAACGTCACCATGCTAACATGCTGATGTTTTGTATAGTGTTTACCATGTTCACCCTCTTATTGTATGCATGCTAAAATTAGCTAATTAGCACCAAACACAGAGAGCAGCTGAGACTGATGAGATTAGCCCTGCAGGTCTTAATACAAGTCATAAACCAAAGTGTTGGACACATTAACATGTTGACCTGATGATGGCGCTAGATGGAAAGGTCAGAGGATCACCAAAGTCATTACAGTTCATCCTGAGGGGAACATGAATGATGAACAAAATTTCATGTCAATCCATCCAATAGTTGTTGAGATGTTTCAGTCTGGTCCAAAGTGGTGGAGCGACCATAGAGAGCAAAGCATTTAAACGTTGAAATTTTACATGAAGAATGGTACAAAATGTGTGCAAGTACGTATGGAAGAGGAAAAAGAGGAAGAAGAAGAAGAAGATGAAGAGTTGGCATTGTGTCTTCTCAGCCTCTCAGTGCTCTCCTATTTGATTTCTTGCTGGATTTTCCTCTGCTGTCTTTTTACGCTTCAGTAAAGATTAAACAAACGAGACATATAATCAGGGAGCTTTGGACAGAGCCAGGCTAGCTGTTTCCAGTTTCCAGTCTTTATGCTAAGCTAAGCTAACGGGCTGCTGGCTGTATAGCTTCATATCTACCACACAAGACAGGAGAGCTGCATCAATCTTTTCATCTCACTCAGCAATGAAGTGAATAACTTTCTAAAAAAAAGAAGAAAAACTACAAACTGATGTTGCTGTAAATATGTGTATGTATAATGTGCGTGTGTGTGTGTGTGTGTGTGATTTGAGGCCTTCCAGCTGGTCTATTTTTAACCAGAGCGACAGCTGAGGCCTGAGATCAGCAGCTCACTGAAAGGCCACACAGCCTCAAGCCCAAACAACGACACTAATCAGAGGTGAGAAAGCTCACAAAAAGAGGAAATAAATATAAACGGCAATAAATAAAACACCTCATCTGTGTGTGTGTGTGTGTGTGTGTGTGTGTGTGTGTGTGTGTGTGTGTGTGTTGTCTTACCTCGTGCTGACGGAGGGCGGTTGGTCTCAGTGTCAGTGGAGGAGGTCGTCTGAAGCTGACGGTGGTCAGACTGACACAGGCTCCTAAAGTTAGAGAGAGAGCCCCCCCCCCCCCCAGGCCTGCAGAGCCCCGACACCCGACACCAGAGCTGCAGGTAACTGAGTACTTTTACTTTCCCAGCAGAGTATTTGTTCCTGTCTCTCACTTTAGAGAGAAATATCTCACTTTTTATTCCACACATTCAGATTCCTATTTATCCCACTTCATGTCACTTCTCTTTTTCCGCGGCATTGAAAATGGCATTTGAAAAGCTCAAACAGAGAGTAAAGTAAGTCTCAGTGTTGCTCTGCAGGACACGCAGGCTTTGTGATTCTTACAGTTTGGTGCATTGAGACATTCAGGACACGTTCGTCTACAAAAAGTCAGAAAAAAGTAAAAAGTGCTGAAGAGTTCCCGGAGAAATCCAGAGATATTCAGTTGACTGTCAGCAAACTAAGAAAACCACATTTGAGAACCAGTGAATCAAAATGGTTGTTCAGTTTTCTTCCTTCTGTCTTTATTCAGGATGTTTTTTTTTTTTTTGCATCTTGTCGCCTGTTTATTTTTGAAAAAGAGGCTGAAAAAGCTAAACTGCAGTTTACTTTAATTCTTTTACTTTTCGTTGTGTTTCTGTGTCTGCAAAGCCGACTCTCTCGATCTCTCACAGGAGCTCGAACGCCGCTTGTGTTTGTTTATCTAAAGTCAGCTGACAATCAACTCGGCTATTTATAACCTCAGAATGCAGTCACACGGTCACACACACACACACACACACACACACACACACACGGTGTATTGTTTATGTGTAATGTGAGACTCGACTGATCGTTTCATTTTTAGTGCCAGTTTATGTTTATAGTAGTGACTTTCAGATGTGACCATTTAAATTCTAATTATTGACATTATTGATGGTTTCCAGCAGATAAGAAACCTGATAACTGAACAGGTAACTTACATGGTACCACGGCACGTTTTCCTGACATATTTGCACTGTTTTATTTAGTCTTTTACTCACTGAAGCCTCTTCAGCTACTTGTATTTATTATTTTTATCCGTGTGTGTATCTCTGGAAATAAATACTAAAAGAGAAGAATATGAAGAGACTTTATTCACTATAACAGAAAAGTGCTTTGATCAGACAGCAAATCATTAACAACACAATCCTTCAGTATCCAACACAGAGAGACACCTGCTTCCGGTTTCATTTCCAGAAGTTATCGTACATAATAATATTAATTTTCCCCTGTTGAGCAGCCGATCAAAGGGAGTTAAGTGCTTTATAGTTTTGATATTTTTACCAACACTTAAAGTTAGTATGGACAAGCTAACGTGATTTTTAGTTCCCATCCGGTCATATTGTTGTAAATATTTCTCTGTAAAGCAGCAAATACAGTTCAAAATATGGCAAATTTGACATTTATTTCTTTAAACCGGGGAAATCCTGCTGTGGCTAGCTAGCTATAAAAAATGCTATCAGTGCTAACAAGCCATTATTTGGGGGACACTTTCTAACATAACATAAAAAAGATAAATTACTTTTAGCTATTTTTCCTCAATAGTCTTCAACCAAGCTAACTAGCAGGAATACCATTTGGTCGTGCTGGTGTGGCGGTGAAGGCAGCAGGTTATGAGGTTTAATATCAATTAATATCCGAACCCTTTAAAATCAATCAATTCATCACAATGAACGACATCTTCTCTGCCGATGTTTTTCAGTCGGTTCGTTCGACGTTTAATAACCAATAACTAAAAAAAGAAAGATGGTTACTAACGTATTTGAATATGAAAATAATAACCAGTTTACAGAACCCAGAAAGTTGTGTTATAAATGAAACAAGTTTGAGCTGCCTTTTCACTTTATATTGCATCGAATCCAAAGTGCTTTTTGTCTGACAAGAAAAAGGCTCCACGTTGAAATGAAACCTTGTTTAGTGGTTTTGTCGCAATAAAAAAAAAAGCCTTGTGTGGCACGTTGGCTGAGAGTTCAACACGACAGAGAAGGAACAAATACTGCTCTGTGACAAAGAACAAGGCACCTACAGGCACGAGAGTCGACAACAGCACGACATCTAACGGCAACACCAACGACAGAAATACGGTGACGGCACAACACGACTGCTGTCTGAGTTCCCAGTATCACAGGTGTGTGTGTGTGTGTGGGGGGGGGGGTCTTACAAAGACAGGTGTTTATATCCACTTAGCACCTGAATCCACCTCTGAACAACGTGACGGACGATGCAGCTCAAAGAACGATGGTACGTCAACACTGCGGTCACAGTGTTCAGTCCAAAATCACTGCGATGCCCAACTGCTGGTGCTGAAAAAGCAAGTTCCCAACTGGACAAATGCGAGCGGCTCGTCTTTGGTGCTTCTAGTATTTTAGCCGACAGGTGGAGCTGGACATTTTCAGGAAGATGCACTAAAACACGGGGGCAGATTATGCAACAAGTATTATGATTAAACAGATGATAGTGAGAAAGTGGGAAGGTGTGGAAGGCCCGGTACTCCAGGACTGGATCTCATGAGTTAGATAGAAGTATAATAATAAACGGGGAACCAGCGAACACACCTGCCTGAGTACACGGGGCATATGCTCATATTGGTGTTGTTATGTGGACACTAAAGCCGCAGGAACTTTCCCCAGGAACCAGGAACCTTTGGAGGACGAGTCCACCGCAGGGACCAGAGTCTGAATTAAGTAAACCAGTTTGGTTTTTGTTCATTGTGCGTCGACACAGTGGAGTTACAGAAGAGAAGCAACACCACAGATGGACCGATGACAAAGTCCAGGTCTTACTGAGCTCCTCTAGCTAACTGTTGTTGCAGTGTTGCACAAATAATGACACCTGTCCGTCGCTTTTTATGGCAAAAAACAGCCGTCGCTTCTTCATACTTCAACGGACTACTTTGCCTAATCTTCACGGGTCTTTAGTCCGCAGTGGAGACGCAGACAACAACGGGCGGAAGGAACCTTTTAGTTCCCTGAAAAGTAGTTCCCGGGACTAAAAGTTCCAGGACAGGACATGATCTCTCAGCGATTAATCACATTCATTTTGGATTGCTCACATTCTGCCACCTCCTCTTCAGTAACTCCTCAGATATCCAAGTACAGGAGAAGGGAGGACTCTTATTTTAAGTTACTACGTAAACATTGTTATGTTTTGCTCATTTTGAGTTTTTCTTTGGCCGGATGGTGATTCTAAATGCTGGTTCTTGTTGCTCCTTTACTTCTACCCTGAGGTCAGTCAGTGAGCATCTCTATAATGTACAAAATACTTTCTGTAATAGTGTTACATTTGTTAAACAGGACTTAAATAATCCATTATAAAAAATACCGTACTGTACCGCGTGTTGAACAAAACTCTGTTTGTTTGTCCAGTTTGGAGAGTTCAGAACATTTGCAACACGTTACAGTGGTGGAGACGTCCGCTGAGCCTCATCATATGATGGACAGAAAGCCACAGCTGTTCTGAAACAGCAGCTTAAATTCACAGCTTACGTCTTCCTGAGGAGGGCGTGAAAGAACAGATTCAGAGTGAGACACAGTGTCTTCACATTAATACTCCACTCACGTTCAGGATAATCAAATATTATATATATATATATATATGATAGAGTTGGCTCATGTATAATAATGGAATAAGCCCATATCCTGAAGAGGAAACCGGGGATCGGGCGATTTTAACTGCTTCTGTAGTTCCAGCATTAACACTGCAGGGTGATTAAAGAATGTGCAAAGAAGCTTATTGTCTCGTGTAAAACGCCGTATCCCAACTAGGACGAGGTAATGCTAACATCTGGAATATTAATGCATGTAAACACACTAACAGAGAATAAAGAAAAGAGGGTCTGAATAGTTCATCTCTCTCTTCCAGACCTGAAACAACCCGAGTCCTCGACATCAAACGGCATTGCACTTTATTTTTTTCCTGTTTCCTGAGAAAGACATCCTGAATGTGGAGCTTTGCGGAGACGACCACGGTCTGTGGTGTTCGTGTTGTTTATTTTATTTAAAGCTGCACGAGGCAACTTCGTACTCTCCTTCGAGACTTCATTACCCATAAATCATGTAACATGATCGGCATGTCCAGCTTCAGATTCACCTGAAATTAGCTCGAGCATATGTGGACTTTTACATCAATTCTTGCCAACTGCAGCTTTAACAACACCTGGTTTGGTCCCCTAAAGTATAGTGTTTCATGGCAGGTGACCAGAGTTACCAAAAACACAAAGAAGCGAGGTCCAAAGGAACTTTTACAAAGAAAAGCGTGTTGGTCACCTGAACACAACGCTGTTCGTAGAGTCTCATTGTATCTGTTTGTTGACTTGTTTTCAGTGCTGGACTTTTGCAAGCTAAGAAAAAAAAAGGCTCTTTCGAGGCTGACATCCTGCAGGTTCACTTCCTGTTTTGAAGTCAACCAGAAGAAGCGGGAAAGAAGAGAACAGGAGCAGATTCTCACTTTGAACATGACAACAGTCTCCATGTTTCAGCACATTCAGCAGTCCTCACAGTGTTTGTGTGTTGGTGGATCTCTGTTCAGCCTTTGTTATCCACAGCGACGGGCAGCAGAGGATCAGCCGCCTCGCTCCTCTCAGCCTCGCCGCCATCTTTCGGCCGGTTCATCATGTTTGTCCTGGCCTGGTATTCGGCTAACTTCATCTTCTTCTCCTCTGCATCTAAATCCACCCTGGGGAGAGCTGGGAACTCCCGGCAGTACACCGGTGGCAAACACGGCACCAGATGCACCTCGCCGCTTTCATTCATGAGCTGGACGCAGGTGTAGAAATCCTGTGGCGAGCGGTGGGTGGTGACAGCGGTGGCGTCAGGAGCAGGAACGGCGTTGGGGAGGCCCGGATGTCCCATCAAGCTGTACTCCGTCTCCGGCAGCGTCACGATCTCTGGCCTCGGCCACGGGGACGGCACGTCCAACGACGAGGCGAAGGCTTCGGGATGCGAGGAGCAGTAGGGCGACAGGCTCTGCACGTACGAAGTGGAGTTTTGGGTTGTGAGCTGATGATGGGCGGCCATCAGGTCACATGGAACCATTAAGGTGTCCCACTCCCTCTCCATCGGGTCGGTGGGGACGCTGCAGTCCTTGGGCATGGTGAGATAGACGTCGTCAGCGTTGACCTGGTCCCAAACCTCCTCAGTGTAGCTCGGAGGTCTGTAGCTGTGGAAGTTACTGAAGTGACGGTTGATTTCGTCCAAGTTCCCCTTCTGAGGGTAGAAGAAGTAAAGAGGAGAAAAGACGGAGAGCAAGGAGAGGGAATTTTAACAAGAGAAGGAGGCAAGGAGGGAGGAGGAAGGATAGGAGGAGAGAAAGGAAACAATGAAAGGTAAGAAAAGATGGAGACGGAGACATTAAAGGGAAATGAGAGGAGGAGGAAAAGAAATGGTGGGTGAACAAAGGAGGGAAGGAAATAAAGAAATGGAAATACAAGGTCAGAAGAAAGAGTAGTAGTAATAGAAAACACTATCTCTCTCTCTCTGTGTGTGTGTGTGTGTGTGTGTGTGTGTGTGTGTGTGTGAGAGTGTGTGTGTTACCTTCAAGAGCAGCGGGTCGATGCCCATGATCCGTGGCTTTGGAATGGGCGGCAGGAAGTAGTCTTTTATTCTGAAGGGTGGGAACATAAAGAGAGGAAGTCTGACAGGGCAGCACACACACACACACACACACACACACACAGACTAAATAAACACAGGTAGAGGCGTCATTTTAACCCTGGTGTTTGATCTCAGGTGAGGAAACACCTGAGGAGAGACGTGTTTATCAGTGTCTTTTTTCTTCACAGCATTTTAAATGGATTTTATTAACACTGCTGCACAACAACAGCACAGATGTGATTAATATTATTGTTTTATTGGCTTTTCAATTCAGTTACTGCATCTATGATCGGGTGGGGATCAGGTTGGTGCACAGAAAGAAATAAAAATGTAAATCTCTGGTTGTAGGCGACAATAAACTGCATTATTAATAATTAAAGAGTAATAGTTTTTATTTGTAATTGTAAATAAAATGTTAAAATGTGTGTGTGTGTGTGTGTTCTGACCTCCTGCTCTGTGGAATAATACCAAAGGCGATAACCAGCAGAGCCACGACACCGACTCCTGACACCAGAATCCACACCAGGAGTTTACCTGCACAGGTTCAACCAAACACAGTTAATTAGACCTACACGTCAAACGATGGATATGAAGTTATATTACAGCTTCATAGTACTAAATACATTTTAAGATAAGAAAACAGAGCTGCAGCCGCAAAATCATTATGGACGAGGATCTACAGCAGCTCATTTTAAGCAGCTAAATTCTGTCTAAATACATAAGTCTTTGTTGGGTTCAATAAACTTTCACTTCATCGCACACACAACGTTATAAATGTAAAATCATACTAATCATAATAAGACCGTGTTCATCATTATCACACCTGCAGGCGGCCTGGCGGGGATGCTCATCAGCAGCGTGGAGCTCCACCTGCTCCACAGGCCGTAGTTGTGCGACCGGCAGCGAACTCGGACCACGTAGTCTCCGACGGGGAGGCCGAGCAGCTCCACGTGAGGCTCCCGCAGAGGGTGCTTCACCTGCATCGCACCACCAACACCAACAACACCGTATTATATTAGATATACATTTATATTGAGCTATGGTTTAGTCTACAATACATCTTGACTTTTCCTTCCTTCCTTTCCTACCTTAAAGTACCTCTGACGGTGATGTCATAAAGGTGTTCTTAATGAGATGATTAGTGTAATTAATATTAAGGACTGTCCTGCCCAGTTTGAGGGGTTTTAAATAGTTAAATTCACTTAAAATTAACCAACTATGTTAATTCTTCCAACAAGCCAGAACATGTAGGAAAGGTTTTAACGCTATGCTGTATATTTTTAGCTTTTTTTAACCCCTTAAAAAACATTTAATTCAAGCAGAAAACACAAAAAATATATTACAGCCATCAACGCCAACAATTTGCACCTTAATTAAAATATTAAGCTGATTTTAAAGGTCCAAATCCAGGCCTTTCCAATGTGTTTGGTAAATTAAAGTGTTTTTTACTTTTTACACGCTAAAATGACAATAAAGGGATGTGTCAGGGGGAAGTCATGTAATGCTTATATTTTACTTGTTTTTCAAATTAAAATGTTCTCAAAGTGGTTTTTGCCTTATTGCACTGTTTACTCCACATTTCTCTGACAGCTCTTCATTTTATATTCAACTTGAGATAAATACAGAATATCTCTTCATCTTTCTTTAACTGCAGTAACAGTCTGCTCTCAGACGTCGTTGGGTATTTTTTTGCATGTGCACCTTCCAGTTGTCGGGCTCACTGACGCGTCTGTACTGCAGCTCGTGCACCAGCGTGATCCAGCCGTACTGCAGGTCGGAGGGCACCGGGTACGTCCAGGACAGCAGCGCGTTGTGGCCCATCTCATCCCCGCCGGCGTCCGTCAGCATGTAGGTCAGGTTGACCGGAGCTTCGGTCTGAACTGTGGACGACACACACACAGAAACAAGTTCACAGGAGGTCAGAAGACATGAAGAAAAAGACACTTTTCAATGTTTCCGCATGGTTAGAAATTTCTCCGGCCCACAATGCACTGGAACAAATCCCCGGTCATGTGCTGGCAGTAATAATCTCTGGTGGAGGCACAGAGATGATTTGTGAATACAGTCGCAGCATGTTTTATTCATACATGTAGTTAAAGTCTGTGAAACAAAACAGGACTCTGGTTCTTATCGTATATTCATGCAGCAGAAAAAACTCATTTATTTAAATCTCCTGAGGTTCATCTATTATTAAAATATGCATATATGTATACATATACATTCGTTAAATTTTAAACTGTTTATGATTGCTTACAGAACTGATGCACGCCCATGTTATCACTGTAAAGCTGATACTCTGGGGTTTAAATTTAAATCGGTACGCTCCTCTGACTCCTGAGCTCATCACATCTAAACTGGGGCAGGGGAGGTGCACACTTTGTTTGTTCCTTTTCATTTCATCTTTCAAACACAGTAAGTCGGTTACAAAACGGGCCATCGGGCTGAAATTCACATGATCTCTCCCTCAACATGTCTGTAACTCCTGTTCCAAATTTCAGACTGATAGACGGAAGTGATTTGAAGTTTCGGAGTTCAGACCCGAACATCTCCAGCTACAAAACATCTCCAAATGTTACCATGCCACTGAATGTCATATAATATATAACATTAAAGGTCATTACAATATTATAGATATATAGAGATATGAGAATCAGGCCGCAAGCAGTGGTCAAACTATTAGTCAGTCTTCAGAGAGTTAAGATTTAGAGTTTATCAGCTGTTTCCAGCTGCTCCTGCGTTTTTGACTCGTTGGTTGGACAAAACAAGACATCTGAAGACGTCACCTCAGACATTTTTCTCTGTTTTCTGACATTTTATAGACGTAAGAATCGATTGATGATGAAAAACATGCAGCCCAGCGTCACATCAGTACCACATCAAAGTGTAAATGGTCTCTGGCGCCGAACACAGTCTGTGTGAAGGTGAGGCCGCCCTGCACTGTACTCTGTCTGCCCTGCAGGGCCGTGATAAGAGCGACGCCTCTGACTTCCTCCGACATCTGAGACGAACAGAAGATCACTGAAGCGGCCACACACGAGGCTGCGGGTTTACACTCATTAGCTCTTTCACAGGACCCAGGCACACAGCAGACCTCCACCCTGCTGCATCCCAGACCGGCTCAGGAATGCTCATGCTGCTTTCACACAGAATCTCCTCCAGAATAAGAGCAGCTTTAAATAAAACATCACTCAGCGAAGGAGTGACTCTGTAAATGTTGAGTTTAATACCCTTAAAGCCATCCTGCCACCTCCTTTGAAACTACAGTTTGGAGCAGATCCTTACCGATCTCTGCCACGTCCAGGCAGTGCTCCTGGGAGGTGTAGTTCCTGTGGGCGGTGACGGCGGTCACGTTCATACAGTAGATCTTCCATATGGACGTGTGGCTGCTGTCGAAGTGGCAGCTGTTGGGGCCGGCAGTCACGTAGTCCGGACACTCATGTTTGGGGCCCTTACTGCGAACGGCAGAGTTTATAAAAGTCAATACGTGTCGTTCCTGCCTCACCATGTCCTCTGTTTCTACCTGTTCTGTCTCATATTCTTTGTCTCATTTTAAGGATGTTTGCATCAACTATTGATGATGGGATTGTCTCAGCTCTGGTATGAAGATGTTGTTCCACTTTCTGAGTTTGATGCCTGATGAAGGTCCGTGACCGAAATGATGCATCTCTGATAGACTTAGTGAACCACACAGTACGACACAGAATGGGCTGAAACCTCGCTTCTAAACAACTTTTCTTCTCTCTATAATTTCCAGACCTGCAGCGGTCGTATTGCCTTCTTCTTTTTAATGCGACCTGTTTGCATGTCCTGCTGTAAACCTACTTTTACTGGCTTGAATTAAGTGCTTTTAATGTTTTTAAATGTTTTTTTTACTGCATGTATGCTTCTGACTTGTGTTTTAAGCCCCAGTTGTCTCTGTGTCGGCTGGTTTGTGAAAATATCTCTCCTAAAGAGAGACGGGTCCTGCTTTTCTCACTCTTAAAGGATTGTTTCTGAGTCAAAATCTAGTTTTAAAACTTCAGTTTTGTGCTCATATGTTGCAGCAAACAGCAGATCTGGGAGCAGGTTTTGTTCCTGAATAGATGAACTGCACATTTAACAGAGCCGGAGGAATGGGGGCTAATGGATATTTAAATATTGTCATTTCATGTATTCATTTAACTGTAATATTTCCTGTAAGTTTTGTCTTAATACTCTTATTATGGTCTAAATATTGCAGCACAAATCTGATGTGCTGAACGTAAACATGCATGGCAGGTTGTTGTTTTCTGGTGGTTGCAAACACAGACAGCAGGATGGAGCTGTGACTCCAACCTGTCCTGATGACGGAGAGCAGTTTCTCCGCTCTGGGTGCCATGTGGGCCGGCTGGCATCGGTCTGAGGCCACGTGAGGCCGCGATCGACCCGTTAAAAGCTTCGCGCTGAAGTGGAGCACGACAAATCAAACTGGATTTAAACGCCAGAATTCACACGACCCAGAAACTGCGGTGGACTTTTGATCCGAGCTGTTTTTCCTGGTTTGAGCTCCTTAATTCAGCTTAGAGCTGCAGCACACGTCATATTTTAGACAACTGTGGTCTTCCAACAGTTTCCTGTTCCCACGTGTCAAACATCAGATTTCTTTCTGTCACAACAAATTCAGACAGAAAGAAAAACATCGAAATGTTCTCAGAAACTCAAATGTAATGACTAATAATAATAATAATTATAATTATATATTATAATATAATAATAATTTACGATGACAAACTGCACTGCAGCATCAGTAAGCAGGAACTCGTTTTCTTTTACCTCCTCTGATGTACATGTTTTACCAACAGGAATGTTGGTTAGTTAGTTAATTAATTTGCAGCTATTTTGATAATCAATTAATTGTTTTGAGCCACTTTTCAAGCAGAAACAATAAAACTTTGATGGATTTGAGGTCTTTCTTAGTCTTGAATTCTAGAAAACTGAACACTTTTGGGGTGTTTGGCTGTTTGTCAGACAACACAACACGTCAGATGTGTTCTAGGATGTTTTCTGATTATTTACAGACCAAACAATTAATTGATTAATCGAGAAAATAATCTGCAGGCTAATCAATAGAGGAGATAATCTTTAGTCTTAGTCAGCATTAGAAACTAAAACTGTAAAGGTCACACGTTTATTTAACAAATACCACAATGTAAAAATACTATATTACAAGTACAAGTATTCAAGATATCATTTACAGTAAAATGTACTTCATTTGTACTTCAAGTCCTCATTATGCACAAACTATTGATTTATTAACCTGTAAGCTTTTTATTGGTTTACCTGGTTTATCAAGGTGGTCCTACAGTACTACTGCAACCTGTGCTAGTACTACTGCATAGTTTTAGGTATTTAATGCCTGCATCATATTATAAGTTTATCAAAGTAACTGCAGCTGTCAAAGAAAAGCAGAGCGGTTTCCCTCTGAGATGCAAATAATAAACAAAGTAAATACTCAAGTAAAGTACAAGTACCTCAAAACTACACTTAGTGTGTGTGTGTGTGTGTGTGTGTGTGGTGTGTGTGTGGTGTACACACTCTTTGGAGTAGCTGAGGGCGTAGGTGACCTGCTCTCCGCCTGTCAGGTTGTCGAGCGGATGCCACCAGCAGGTGAAGTCCTCCATGTTGGGCGAGCGGCAGTAATAGATGTGAGGCCTCGTCGTCACGGCAACCTCCTCTGTGGAAAAACAAAAACAAAAAACAAATCACAGAGCTGGGTCAGTGCGAGCCCGTCGCCACGGACGCGGCGTGCAGCGCGCCATGGCAACAGCAGTTAACAGGTGTTCTGGTGCACGTGCAGGTTCAGACGCACGTTTTCTGGGCTGCTGACCCTCACACACTCCAGCTTTAACAGGTTTTAAACAATAAAATGTGACCAAACACAAACTGCATCCTTTTTGTCTTTCTTCAGTTTGTTACAACAGCACTTTTTATTCTAAAGCTTTCAGCCAGGTGTCCAGCAGACGGTCATTTTACTTCAGGTTTCCTCACGCTCTGTACCTGAGACGGGTTCTAAATTAGCAAAGAATTAAAAGTACAGCATGGGGCTCACAAGATGATTTACTGAGTAGAAAAGATGTCAGTCGTGTACTGCAACAACCACAAAAACCTCTGTTCGTCTGTCTAATCTGTAAAACTTGAAAATAAATGCTAAATGTAGATGAGATGGAGGATGGAAGGAGAGGGAACTTCAGGTGACCTAAAACCTGATGAAGGTATAAAATCACTGCACTGTCTTACAGCTTATATCTCCCGTACGGAGGCCGGGAAGTGTCACACAAAAAAGATTCATGCTCTGGATTTATCATGACTTCGCTTGGATTTAATACAGTTTCATGTGAACGCAACGTGGCTTCATCTTTAAGATAACTGACTGTTTCACCATTAAAACTTTCACCATACTTCATAAAAAATGTCTTCTTCATCGTCGCCGGCTGACTGAATATGCAGCAGACACAAAGAGGAGGAGGCTGACGACACGATGTGACGTTAGGAGACAAAAACATATCACCTGAGTATCGACACTAACGGATCCTGACAGGAAACACACTCTGTCTCACTTGTCATCAGACTGTAAATGCAAAGCGCACACACACTCATCTTCATGGACATTTGTGATTTGCTGAAGGAAAAAGCAGGAACACGGCTAACGAGAGGACAAAGACAGGCTGATAATGGAGAGGGGAAATAATCAATTATCTAACTGTCATCTCTCCTCTCACTCACTTCCACAAAATCCATTTCCTAATTTCATCTGTTTCTGCCTCAGACACACATGCCGACACACACACACACACACACACACACACACACACACACACACACACACACAGTCAATTATCTAATCCATAGATGGACTGAGATTCAGACCAGCAGTGGAAAATTGATTCGCGTCTGAAAACAGCAGGAAGTCCGAACAGTCCTGCCTACGCAGACAAAGACACGAAAACACATCGATAGAGGCAGAGAAGTGGAAGTGAGACTGATCTCTGGACCCAACAGAGACATTTTTTTATAAGAGTATTTTTTATTTACCCCCCAAAATCAGACCTCAAACATATCACGACACGCAGTCATGAAGTTTGCTCAGCTGTCGTGGAAATAGAAGGAGTAGGAGCCGGTAAGTGGACCTTGGGTTGAGATGGTTTCGTCAAACTGCTGTTTTTCTGGCTTTATGTCCTGGCTATCATGTAAAGGAAAAAACCCACGAGACGACATTAAAGCAGCGAGACATCATGTGCCCTTCACAGATCGTGTAAGTGGGCGGTGAGCAGTAATCCATCAGAGAATGCACAGAGCTGCAAACAAAGGCCTGCTGTGCTGCTGCTGTAAGAAGCTCAGTGAGCCACACTGCAGGAACTTTCCAATCAACAACCTCCACTTCTCAGAAAGAAAGAAAGAAAGAAAGGACGCACGCAGGGCACAAAAAAAACCTGCAGCAAATCAGATTGGCCCAGATAGGCGTAATGGATTTACCGTGCAGCGTCTGTGACATCCAGTTTATTTTTAACAGAAAATTAAGTTTTAATTGCATCAAGAGGACATAATGTATCAGGAGGGAGATTCATTCTTATTAATCTTAAGTCCTAAGATTAATATGTGATACTGAATGATATCAAAGGACCACAGCACTGATTTTGCATGTTTTAGCCCTTCAGGTGCGGGTATTTAGTCGTCTTTATTTCTGTGTTCAAGGTTTTAAAATGGTACCCTCCATGGACTGATTACTGAACGGGCCTACCAGGCACAGGCCCAGGCCCAGGGGTCCATGCGGTCAGAGGGCCCCTGAGCCTCTGTTTGAAGGGATTTCTGGTTGGAAAGTCCATCAAAACAACCACAAAGAGACGCAAAAACAACTACAAAGAAACACAAAATGACCACAAAGACGCAAAAGAGACCAAAAAAAGGGTAAAAGATAAATATAAAGTCATGTTACGTTCATCAGAAGACAGTTTTCTTTCCCCGAGGCTTCCTCTCGTTGACATTAACAAACTCTGGGATTGGTTACGTTTGTGATTTGGTAAATCCTGCTGCGCGGTTCAGACAGCTGCAGCTTTGTAGTTCGTGGAGCTGGGAGGACGAGTGTTAGGAAGCTCATGGTCTGATGTCAAAACACAAGACAGACGGACAGAAAGACGTGAATATGAAATAATGTGTCGTCTGCCACTGTGACGCAACACGTGATAAAATGAGCAGTTTTCGTGATGGAGTTTGGCAGTTTGACGTGGCTCCTCCAGGACACATGGCATTCATTTCAGCAAATCTTAACATCAACGTATTAAAAAACACACACACACACACACACAGGAAGTGCAGTTTACCCACTTTAAAGTGCTGCATAATTAGTTGTGGTTGTCGTTGCCATAGAAACAGCACATTCAGGGGTAATTTCCCTGCAGCAGCTTATCATGTAGGGACCATGCCAACATGTTTCCATTCATAATGCATGGTTTCTAGTGCCCTCACAAAGGGGACTCTGGCAATTAATTGTTAATTGATCACTTCAGTGTTCTAGCTAGTGATTATTATGATGAGGACAAAGAGCCGGAGTCGGTTCCAGGCTCACAAACCAAACAAACATCACTCTAATTAGTGTGAATGCTGACTCAGCATTCACACTATTGTTATCCTGTTTTTTCTTCTTCCGTACGTTTTTCGCAACGTTTCAACTCCTGCATACTTTCTGCTACAAAAACCATTCAACTATCAAAATGTTCAGCTCTTTAATGGCATGTCTGCTATTACTTTTCACATTTATACCTTTTATACTTTTTAAAATATTAAGCTTTTCATTTCAGATTTTTGCCATAAGGAATGCATTGAAGCAACCTTCAAATCTTCTGCAACTTTCAGCACTTACAGCTTCTGCATTCTTTAAGCTACAAAAACCATTAAACTATCAAAATGTTCAGCTATTTAAGGACATTTATGCTATGACTTCATCTTAGATATTGGTCTCACGGTTTCCACACAAATCGCAATAATACACGCAGTACTTTCCAATGATTGTGTATGTGGTCTGCTAGAGTGACGGGAAAGAATTTGGAGTGAGGACAGACTTCACAGCCGCCTCACAAACTCCTCCTAAAACTGCTCTATCGTCCACAATATTCACTCTACAGACTTCATTTTAGCATCAAAATGTAGGAAAAAGTGTTTTGCTTCCTCCAGTATTTTTTTAGATTTTTTTCAGAGCTACAGTTTCGCCACAGCGAGCTTCAAATCTCATCCTCCCAGCCGAGCTCCCCATAGAGATCCATTATAACTTTGAGCAGAAACTCTCTCCTTTTCTCTTTTCCCTCACATTTCTAACTCGCTGCCGTATCCGCATTTCTAACGCCACACACGTCAAAACTACATCACTGCGTTCAGACGTTTCTCGTCTTTCCAGTGATATCCTTACTTTAGAGACGTATGGTTCGTAGGATAGAAGCAGGAGTTTGAGGGATGTTTTAGATCCGTTTCTCGGCGTTTTCAGATTTAGTGTCTGTATAAGAGAGTTGTTTTCCAGCCCCCCACTACGTGTGGATGAGTGGTTCATAAGCCGGACTTTCATGCGGGGGCCAGCAGTTCGAATCCCGCCAAAGACTTGTAGCTTTAGAATGGATTATGACGTGGCACTTTTAGGCCACAGATAGTTAGAACACAGGTGATGCTGATTAGCTGTTCCTCTGTACTGATTGGTGGATTGATGTTGAGCTACTTTTGGCAGTTGTGCCCTCTGACATTTTAGCATAAATTCAGCTATTTTATACATTTTATACTTACTTACATTTTATACTTCACACTAAGCATGTACACTATGGAGGATATTTGTGGTGCTCATTAAAATGACTGGAGGACATTTTTGGCCACAACAACAAATTTGAAAGTCTGAGCATTTTCAGCAATGCTTTGTAATTTCTTCATTTTCGACTTGTACTGCATATTTTAATCTACAAAAAACATTCAGCTGTTAAAACTTGCTCTTTCAGGACATTTATGCTTCTATTCAAATTTTTTCCACCATTTATTCTTAAAATATTGTGCTTTTTCCAACAATTTATTACAGGAAAAGCAACAATACTTCTACTTTCAGCAGTGTTTCAGTAATTAATTTCAACATTTCAGATTTCTGCATTTTCAACATTTTTGCTTTTTCAGCAGCTGCATTTCAGCTGTCAGCATTCACACGCATTTTCTTCAGGAAATGCAATTTTTCTAGTATTTAAATCAATGTTTCATTTTGATTTGCGTGTCCAAACGTCCCCTAAAAATCCGATCAAAAAGCCCAGAGCAGAGCTGCTACACGTTTAAACTGGCTGTAGAAATGACCTGACATTGATTCATTAATAAAAGTCGTCAGAATTAAAAACAGCCGTGCTGCGAGCTCATCAATGCCCCCCCGCTGAGGCATCGATGAGCTGCCGACACGTCCAGCTGAGCAGAAATAAAACGGGCCCACACAGCTGGCCGCTGCCTGCGTCCCGTCAGACCGAGCTCCTGTTCGCCTTTTAAATGCTCACAAAAGGTTTTGTTCAGATGCAGCATGAATGTAACTGCACTCACTGGAAAGTTACCAAAAAAGACCAATCTTTGTATCTCAGAGATTAGTTTTAAAGTGGAGATCAGACCTGAGCTTTGTTTTCTGCACAATACACCTCACCACCAGCAGCTCGCCTGAGTCAGTCTCATCAAAGGTATTGATTAAGCATGCTGGGAGAAGTCAATGTTATTTTTTGATTATTTAAAGACAACTCTTATTTAACTTACTTAAAGACATCTGTCTGTTTTAGAATATATCTGGATACAGTATGGAAGCCTGTAGAGGACATCTACATATGTTCAAAAATGCAACTTTCTTACTTGAAAAACATAAAAGTACACAACTATCAGCTGAATGTAATTTAAGTATTAAAAGTAAATTATGCAGAATGACAATAACATATTATTGGATATTTATCACCCATGCATCAACATGTCAGCAGCATTTTAATGTCAGCTGATCAAGGTGGAGCTGATTTTAACTTATTGTAACTTGTTTTACATGATAATCTAATTGTGTTTTTCACTGCAAATAAAAGATTAACAGGTTGTTGAGTCCTAAAAGTCTTTTTCTGACAGTCTAGCCGGATTATTTCAACCAGTTTCCCACAGAAATCAACTTGTGTGAGTGTGAGAATCTTAACAAATGTCAACTTATTCCAGGATTCCTTTTAGCGCTTAATAACAGACACAGATTACTTGGTAAAATCAGGATGTTTGAGGTGTTTGCATGTTTAACCACCTATCTACAGTATCGTATGCAGCCTGTCGTTTTCTAAAGGATCGGACACATTTGTCTATGATGCACCGCCAACATATCATCTTCCATCCTTTCAATCCTTAAACAGATCGGCTTTTGAAAATGTCTTTGTCAAGAGACATTCTGGTGAGATTAAAATAAAAGATCCTCTGTTTGGAAAAGGATGGTGAAAGTCAAAACTGGATGGATTATTGAAGATAGAGCGAAAATGGGATTCCTAACTGGAAGCTCTGATCATGACAAACTGTGAGAAGAAAACTGGATTTTGGACTTTCAGCCCAACGAGTCTAACTATGAGCTCGTCTGGGTTCAGCCAGGCATGATGGAGGATCAGTGCCGGTTCAGTAGCAACATCGCTGGTGATTTGGTTTTGATTAAAGGCATTGTGAGAACATTATTAACACATGCATTGACGTCTTGATTGGGAACCAAATTCACAAAGATAACGAGCCCAAACACACTGATCAAGTCACATGTAGTCAACTAAGAAGTTGGTAATCAACCGGCTGCTTTGTTCAGGAGAAGCAGACGACGCAACAAACTTTGAAGACTGAACTGTGAAGGTGAAGAAGAAGGCTGAAAAAAACAAAAAGTCACAAGAGTGGAGGCCATAATTAGATTCTGTAAAAATAACAGCATTATTTTCCGGCACTGGAATATACATAATCTGCCCATAATGTCTGGTTTCACTAGAATATGAATAAAAAAAGCAGCACTGACGTCCTCTGACTCACCGTGGCCGTGTCTTTCTTTATAAGCAGCATCCTGGGTGAGGATTCGGCTGCAGCCCATCGGAGGAAGCAGACAGAGCAGCAGCCACAGCATCCTGTCGCCTTCTGATAACCTGTCAACACAAACAAACCACGTTAACACACCGGGCCCAGAAAACCCCCCACAACACCTTATGAGCCCACAGGGCTTCGCTCACTGTGGGAAAGTCTCCTTTCCATGTGAAAAAGTCCACCAGCAGCAACATGTGACCCAAAGACAAGACAACTGGACATTTATATTTTAAAGGGCAGCAGGATGATCGCCCTGCAGCGCTTTGAGTCCAAACACTTTTCATTTTCAAATCATTAGAAAATGTGCGACCTAAACGTGGAAATTAAACGGCAATCTCGACTTGAATTCCATGCATGTCGTCATTTTAGCTCATTTCTGATCAAACAGAATGGAAATGGACTTTTCATGTCTGTATTCATAATGGTTGACTGGTTGAATGTGCTCAAGAGTGAGTAAAAGCGAGTAAAGGTACTCGAATCTCCAGAGTTGGAGCCTTTCATGCAGGACTTAAAGAAAGAAACATAAATGATACTGCTGACGTTATAATTCATGTTTAATTCTTATTCTCAACCTGCAAAGTAACTCCAGCTATAGATAATACAGTGGAGTAAAAGTACATTTCTTTAACTTTCTTACATTTATATCAGCTATAAAATTAGTTCTCTGTGACACAGGGATCCAAAGATCTTTGGGCTTTTACGGTTCTGCTGAAAGCTCATTACGCTAATCAGCCTAGTCCAGTGAAGCGCTCCGTCAGAGACGACTGAGCATGTGTGGCATACAAGGTCAGACTGTCATGGACCATTGAGCACTGTGGCATACAACAGACTGTCATGGAAACACCATTAAAGGTGGGGTTAGCGTTTCTGATCTGGCTGTCCGTTCTGTGTGTTCGCTGAAAACAGATCCTCTGAAAATAGGAACCAAACAAAGCCACACATCACTATTCCAGCCAATCAGCAACCGGTGGCGTTCGTGCTCGTGCACAGGACTCCTGCCGGCTACTCTCCCTCTTCCACGAACGGAGCTACACCACCACGACAGTTACTTCTCTAAACTTTCTCTGTCTGGTTTTTCTATCGACGATCGATTTCCTCCTTGAGAAGAGGAAACCTGTCACATCCCTGTCGTCCTGTTAAAGGGGTCTTTGGTGGCCAAAACTAAAAAGTCTGTAGTTTGAAATCAATACCAAAGACAGGACAAAAGTACATACCTAATGCAGTGTATAACGACTGGAGGAAACTTAAATTTGATGTAAACTATAAGAAGAAGAGGCTGTCCCTTCAAAACAATCTTTGTGTCTTTCCTGCTCAGCTTCCATAAAACGACCTGCCATGAAACTATTTAAATCAGCCAGATTTAGGAAGAACCGCAGAGCTTTTAACGTCATTCTGACTGGGGGAACCAGAGTCTACATTTACTTCCCGCCTCCCAAAAAGTCTCTGCTGCAGGGCAGGGAGGGGCTTTCTGACGGCACTCTCAGGGACAGCTCGCCTGCCAGAAACCTACCTGCCATGAGTCGGCTAAAACACCTATAAATAGCCTGTTTCCAGTACAGTAACTGTCCAAGGAACTCCTGACTTTGGACCTGAAGAGGAGCTAAAGTTAGTTCCTCAGCTGTAAAGAGTCCCAGGAGATTTCCTGCTCCACATCACCATCAGAACGTTTACTATGGATACTTTGAACCTTTACTTGTAACGGAGTATCTTTGCACTGTGTTATTGCTGCTTTTACTCGAGTTCAGGATTAGAGGATTGTCTGCTGCTGGTGCTAACATCCAGCAGCACGCGAATAATCCCTGCCTTGATCTCGCAGGAGGGGAGGATTAAAAACGAGGCCTTGTTAGGTTTTATCTGCAAGCCTCGGCTCACCCAGACACAGCACAGGCTGCAGGACACGACACCAGACGACCGCCATGCATCCTGCAAACTGAACACGGCACGAAAGATCAAGGTGTAAAACAACAGGACTGACCAAACCACATCACCTGACGTTCGCTCCGACACCTCCGGCCTACAGGAGCCCAGCACTTACTTTGGGTTGTTTTAAAGGCCAACAATGGAGCTGAGATTTTAATTTGAAACTGGAGTACAGATCAACCAAAATCATGACCCACGCATGCTTTTTAAGGATGTAAAATAAACTCATTTTGTTTTCCTTCTCAGGTGCAGCTCTTCTTAAAAAATTAAACAACCTCATTATCACTCCATGTTTCTCAAAGTCCAGAGACCAGATGTATAAAAACACACCGCTCCTGCGTGCCGCTGTGGTTCTGTTTTATAAATGTTAATCACCGTAAAACTGGTTGCCATAAAAAGGACCAAACCAGACCTGATTAGACTCAATATAATTTGGACGTCACGTTTCATTAATGAAACAAGGGGGATGATTTGTTTCCCCTTCAGACTTCCACACTTCACCTCCGGTTTATGAGCTAATTCACAGCTTCCTGTCTCACAAAAACATGTATGTGACCAGAGGGGAAAGCCCTGCGCTGCATGAGCCTCGTGCATGTGACTCCTCAGACCGAGAGAAAGCCGCTCTGAATGTCTGGTCTTTATATTCTGTCACACTGTGAGGCCTGAAACATCCCAGATGGACGACATTCAGGCTCCAGAAAAACAAAAAAAAAGCCCTTTGATGCAGCTGGTTTGTGCTCAGATTTAAAAGTATTTAAGAAGTGGATTTATGCTTTTACTGCAGTCATAATAATTACTTAAACGTGGAGTTTAATGCGCCATTAAAAGACAGTTACCTGAGGTGTAACTTCGATAACAGCTGTTGACACGTGTGATAACTAATTGACTGAGTCTGCATTTATCAGCCGTTTTATTGGCCTGTAAAAGCACAGCGCACGAGGCCAAACTACTCCGCCTGATAGCTTTCAATACGAAGGTGCCTGTGTGCGCTCCTAGAGAGTGCATTTATTTCAGGTTAAAGTCAATAAGCAAACCCAAGCCTATCTCAAAGTCCTTGAGCTGGAAGAAAATGAATGATAAGTCATTGCTGTAATATAACAGCAGCAGCACACACACAAACCATTGAAGACTGAAGGAAACATGATCAAAATAAAAGTTGAAAGTTTGGCTTTTCAGTGGTTTTATAGACTGAAGACTCCAGAAGACCCTTGGCTGAGGACTGAAACTCCATGTGCACACAAAGGAGTACATACAGTACTAATGTACTGCAGTACAAGGACTGAGAGAAATACTGCTTTTCTGAGAAGGCAGACATATTCCAGGACACAACCTTATCTACATCTCTAAAGAATCTGATCACAGCCTGATGCAAGAGTCACGCTAGCAGCTCTGTGAGGCTCTACATGCTAACATGCTCACAGTGACAATGTTAACATGCTAATGCTAAGCAGGTATAATGTTCACCACGCATGGTTTAGCGTGTTGGTAAGCTAACTAATTAGCTAAGTAGCACTAAACACAAAGCACAGCTGAGGCTGATGGGGATTAGGTCGTTCACTTTAGAGACGTTCTGTCATGAACTGAAGCGTTGGACCTGCTGGTGGCGCTAGATTAAAAATACAGAGGATCACCAAAGTGTTTAGGAATCTGAGCTGAAGTCCTGACATCACTTCCTGTCTACTTTCTGTAACCCAACCCGCTCTCTCACTGAGGGTTTCTTTCATGTCCTGCAGATAACTCTTCATATTTAATATCCAGGTTTGGCTTCACTACCTGCATTCATATTCTACCTAACTCCAACTTTTCATCAAACCACTCGCAAACACTATAAAGACAGAATAAAATCAAAAAACCTGAAGAGTAATAAAGCTGTGGAGCTGAATACATGTAATCAGAGCTTAGAGGTCAATGTTAGGATGGTTGAGCGCACAATAAAACCTTCTTGCATAAAGGAGAACTAAATGCTTTTGACCTAAAAAAAAAAAAGTACAATAAAATCATTTTTGTTAAAGGATTGTGCTCAAGGACACACTGCGCCTGTGTGCATCTAATTAATGTCAAGAGGTATTTTCATCCTGAATGTGAAGAATTTTGATTTAATGAACCATCATGCGTCATCACTTATGAATTTAAAGAGTGATCTGGAAAGCTGCGTTCACAGTCGTGCAGCTGCGTTGGACGGGGCGATACTGGATTAGATTAAGCATGAAAAATAAACTGTGAGATGTGGTATGAGGCCTTTACATGACTCTATGGAGGGGCACGGGGAGGGGTTCCGCCTCAACAGGCCGGGCTTTGTGGTGCTAAGCTGGATTTAACACCATCCCAAAATAGTTTCCAAAAACACTATTTATCAAGTCTCGAGTCTCAACAGGTCTGAAAGCTCCTGGAATCTAAATTCAAGGTCTTATAATGGTTTTTAATAAATGCTTTATGAGTCGTGCCAACTTCTGCACCTCCGAGATTCTGGTCAACAAGGACTCGTGCAAAATGTCGGGGCGAGCTGCGTTTGGGTTAGGATTGTTCCATGAATCATTTCAAACGCTCGTCTGTGAGTCTGGATCGGCCATTACGGCTAAATGCAAAGAGATCTGAATCCAAATAAACATGATTTGGTGAGTTAAGACGAGAAGGGAAGCGTCGGAACCTTTTAAGATTTTGTACTAATTATAAGAAAAAAGGAAATCTCATTGAAAGCGCTGTTCCATTTAAACCCAACTAAATATTCTTTAAGTTAATGAATTGTTAACTTTATTCTCTCCATGTTGAATTGTATGTTTCACTCTGGACAGATTTCACATTCACAATTAGTACCAAATGACATGTTCCTTTCCAGGAAACTGCCTTGGAAATTATAAGGAAATTACACATAATAATAACAAACATCATTCCCAGGATTTTTCCTAAAACTATTATGATGTACTGCCCTTCAGCAGCTGCTTTTACTCCTTCCTGCAGTGTTAGGGATATGCCTTATCTTTCGCTACTGGCACGCTGAAGGATCAAGCTGAAGCTGGAAAACACGAAAGCCCAGCTGACCGTGCTGACAGGAACCGAAATGCCATCACACACATCAGCAGCTCCGATGAGCCTGACACACGTCTCAAAGGTTCATCTGATACATGAATGCAGCATCCCTCCTGCCTGCCTCATCCTCACTATCTGATCCTCACGGCCAGTCACAACACCTGCTTTACCTGTTGCCGTGACGACCGGCTCCCTACCCATACAGCGGCTGATCAATCCCCATGTGTGTCCCCCGCCGTTTGAGAGGAGCGAGGCCCCGCTGGAGAGATTTGTGATGATGCAGAGGCTGACAGGTAAATCTATACGGCCGCGTCCTGAAGCTTAATGTGGAGCGATGCACATTGCGCACACATCGAAGACAGAGCGCGCTCACACCAGGTTGTCCACACAAATTAATCTGTTCAAATATCACAATTAAATCGTTAACTATGCACTTTATTGACCCACAGGGGGAAGGACAGCCAGTCGGCATCTCCTTCAATGGATCACTTCATTATTTTCCAGTTGCAGAAGATAATTAAAGTCATTACGAGAGTATTAAACTGTCTGTCTACACATCGATTGGTAAAATGCCAATCAAAATGAATTACTTTTGTGTGGGAGTTTTCAAAACTGTGAGGGAGAAAGATGCTGTGTGAGGTGAAAAGGACAGGTGCATGCAGGTGTTTGAAAAACAACTTTAAGTTAGTGTAACAGCTGGAGCTGCAGCAGTGGCTGTGACACACAGATCATCGCACTCCTTCTCTGATTCATAACTCAGTCAAATCTGAACACACAGACATGATGCACATATTGTTATATTCAGTGTGACTTGCACTTCCCGAGGATATCATTATCTCTGAAGTCCGTCGCTAATAAACCTCCATAAATCTGCTTAGAAATCAGAGAAAACAGACGCTCCCTATTACTGCAGAACTTGCCTGTGAATCCTCCTGTTTTTAACTTTTCTTCAGTATCACAGTGATGCAGTGATAGTTGTCTGTACATCTATGGGTCCACTGCAGACAGGAAGTGCTGACAGCTCATTCGGCATACTGCTAATGGAGACACTTTGACAAAATGTGAACAAATATAAGGCAGAGGTTCTGTTATGCGAACAGACGATTAGAGGCTTGACTAGGCTCAGGCTTGTGCACAGACGCCACGTTTCACAGGGAAGATTTCTAAAACAGAAACCAATATTTCAGTCTTTGTTTAAGTCATGAATCTACATAGAGTTTTATGCATCTGGGCCCAGGTGCAGGAATCCTCCTCTTGATATACAGACCAGCAAAACACAGGAAATCAGATCTCAGTAGAGTCACGAGTCAGACCTCTTAAGTAGCTTCACTTGTTTGCACCATAGATACTGAGTGCTGAGGAGAATTGATCCTGAATAGTGAAAGCAGCAGCTGTTAAGATCACTCTTGAACTGAACCTCTCTTGCAGTGTGAGGCCTTTAACACCTATTGAATGTAGCAGCAGAGACAAATATGAGACACTGAATTATGAGTCCTTTCAGATTTTGAGTTTGACTAGTTTTACTTGAAGGCTGTGAAAATACTTAACATGTTTGTATCTGCTGATTAGACTGATTGAACCCTGACCCCTACATACATTTAAAAGTAAAATGTGTCATTCTGTTCCCACCAGAAGGTTCCACAGCTTTTCCTAGTGGGTAAGAAGTACTCGTTATGTAAGGGATAATACCCGACCCCCTGTACGTTTCATGTCAGGTGGTTCTCAGCATAATCCATTACAATCATGCAATGTACAAACTTGGAGGGTATCATCCCACTTTTAGCATGGCCACTTGCCAACAAAACGCCATATGTAATCAAATTACAACTCATTTTGTTCTCGCTTTTCTCTCTTATCATAAAATATACTCCCCGAGCCGCACAACAGGAAGTGGTTCACAAGGCTGAGCTTGGACTTTTAAAATCCTGAAGTTATGAAACTGAGAGAGAAAGAGAAATCTGCAGATTGTCAAGAATAATATTGAACTTTCCTTTATTTTCTGTGCAGGTTTAATTGCACTGCTGTCCCTCAGACTCAAGCTACCGGCTTCACAGCAGCTCATCTTATTTTAAAACTCCGACTGTTAGTTGATTTGGACGTCCAGATTCATGCCAAATTAAATTTGCATAGTTCTCACTGAAGCTATTTATTTCTCTCTTTTTTTGGTTGTAACAGTAATAAGTCTAGCTCCAAGCTCTTTAGCTGAGCCTCATTGTACAGCCAGGGGGGGCGATGAAAGTACAAGGACTTTTCATTGCAGACTATAAGCTTTCCTCAATGTCATGTATCTTTGCTTCATGGAGATACATCAGCAATGGTTGCTATGTGAATATGAGCAGTAGAAACTGATTCAGTAAGGATCACAATGCAGCAGCCCCTCACAGCGTCTCCATGAACTCGTTTATCATTTTATGCCTGAATGTTGGTCATCAATGCCGCTGAAATAAAATGGAAATATTGTTTTGAATGAATAATGAATCAGATGCTCGTTTGCTTAGCCATGAGATGTTTTAGGAAACGGGGCCCCGGTTCGTTTCATGTCCAGGCCAAGCGGCCTTGTCCTGCTTGGTTTACTCTAAAACAATCAGATATTTCTATGAAGTTCTGTCTCTGGGAACACGTCTGCAAAACTCTGATTAATATGATTATTTGTGGCTACGATGAAGAGACGGAGTTATTCACCCTGAGAGAGCAGACATTTAGAAAGCTGTTTAAAATAAGAGATAAGGCTTATTTAAAGAGCGCTGTCCCCACAGGCGAGTCTCTGACCTTTAACGACAAAGACTCTAATTAAGTCCCGACACACAAACAGGAAAAAAGAGCCTTAATAGAAATGCAGTCACTTAAAAAGGGAGAATTAGTTTATATATCTCAATGGCATTCAGCTGAATTCATTACTGCATTCAGTCTCTCACAGACTGACAACAACACAAAACATGTTTTATAAGAGCTAAAAAAACTTAATTACTAAGTATAATAAAATAACTTGTTTGGGTCATACGGGGAATTTGTTTCCAGCCCACAAAGTGCACCGGCATAATCGCAGTTTGTCGAAAAACAGTCCAAGATCTCGTGTACAAAAGTTTAAACCAGACACTGGTTAAAAATTCGTCAAGATTTAGCAATTTGATTGGCTACTGATTGGTTGGTCGATCAACAGAAAATAAATCGGTAACTGCTTTGATAGTAAGTTTAAATCACTACGCAGGTCTTCTTCTGTTCATTTCTCTCATGTCAAAGTCTTTAAACACAGCTTGTTTGTCTGCATTTAAACAAACGACCAATTCTATTGTTTTTCTAGTGACGACAGAAAAAAAGTGTCTGCTAAATAAATAAGTGAGGTTACGTTTCTGTAAGTGCTGAAGAGTTTATTCTGACTATGCTTCGTGAAAGAGTAGTAAGCAGTAAGACTTATTTAAGCTATATTCTGGTTCATGTCTCTAAAATGTTTTCAGTGGCAGGAAGAACAACAAGACGTTTCTGTCAGACACACTGTTGGACTTTGTGGCCACGACTTCAACCGTCATGTACAGATCCAGCAGCGATAAGTCTTATCAGAAGCGTGTAGCTCCACTCCAGCGCTGGTCAGAGCATCCACCCATCACGGCTTGCACTCAGCGCCCCGGGCAGAGCACAGACAGGAAACACAGATCTGAACAGACAGGGGCATTCGATCCACAGGGAGTCACATGCACCGCTGCCCGCAAACCTAATCACACACACTGACGCCAGCCGAGGTTTACGCTTGGCATAAACACTGCAGCATTATATAATCCTGCATGTTACTAATTGACAGACAGCCATCATATCAAGAACATGCAGACACGCAGAAACGTAATCAACACAGTGACAACACAGTGGTTCATTAATAAGAGTGTTCTGTAATCTGACATTACTGACTTTTAAAGTTATAATATAATATAAAGACTTTCATTAAATCAAACCATACTTTGATAATATCCTGTGCTGGATTGAAGGGAGTCACAGGAAATGATGCACAAGACTACAGCTTTTGGAAGTGGAGTTGTTTCCATGAGTCAGGTCCTAAAAACGCCTTTAAACATGCTGATGTTTTGCATGTTCACCATCATAGTTTAACGTCTTAGCTCGCTAGCTAATCAGCACCAAAACACAAAGCGCAGCTGAAACTGATGGGTCATTAGTTCTGCAGGTATTTGGTCATAAACCAAAGTGTTTGATCTGATGATGGCGCTAGATGTAAACGTCTAACAGTTCTTCCTGAGGGGAACATGAACATCTTTACAAAACGTCGAGGCAATCCATCCAGCAGTTGTCGAGATATTTCAGTCTGGGCCAAAGTGCTGGCTCGACCGGCCAGCTGACATCTCCATCCACAGAGCCTGCTGCTGCTAGCTCGGCTAAAAACAATAACCTTAGCAACATAATAAAGCTCGGGCTGCAGTGCTGGGGCTACGTCAAAGAAACCCTCAAAAGAAGAGGCCAGGGTAAAGAGGGCGACGTGGAATGCAGATTTTGCAAAGTGAGTTTAAGTTATTTGTTGTGTTTGTAGACAACCCAAAATCGCAGAGTAGAGGGAGCTCTAGTCAAGAGCAACACGCCCTGAACTTTGTGTTTGGAACATAACAAGTCATTACTGCCTTTCACCAAATCTAATGCCATGGTCTACTTTGTTTAGCTGCCTCTTTCTGACAAAGATGCTACTCAAGGAGAGTTTGCTGCCCCTACTGATAGATGTCCTGATGTCTTTGGACACTTGCAGTTACCACCAGTGGCCACCGGTGTCGCCAAATCAACCAGGACTGAAACCTGAAGGATAACAACTTTAAAAAAACCCGGTTGAAAACAGTTTAAAACTGGGACGTGCAGTTAACAAGCAGTTAAATGAGAAACACTTTAATGTTCTCAGTCTTGTGTTTGCCCTTTAACATGGAGTAATTGAATTATCTTTGCCTGTAGACAACATTTCCCCGTACTGAGAAAAACAAGATGTCTGAAGCTTTCTCTGGGCGGCTCAGATAATAAACATACAGTATGATGTTAAAGGTCATATGACACATGATTGGCCAAACAGCACTAATTGTATATGTTTAAATGGATTTTCCAGCGTAGAGCACACAGGAAGTACTGTACAGTGCTAATACTGTTAATCTCTAGGGCACAGGGAAATTCCCTGCTGCTTCACCCATCCATTAAATTCTCTTTTCATACTTTCATAAACAGGATTCAGAAGTAAGGAAATAAAAACAAAATGGAGGGTCCTGCTGTTGTCGGGTCTGTCTGGGATCAGGTCTGTGTTTTACTACATGGTCCACCTCAATATTAGATAAGATAATCACAGGTCTTGATCAGGTCAGGTACAGTTTCTTACCTGGTAACACCTCTGCAACAGTTCAGCTGAAAGGTGCTTTTTCAGTTTGAACCAGTCTGGATTAAATGTTGTCCTGCAGCATTATTACGTCTTTATTTGCTGTTAAATTGCTGCCAACTAAAATCCTGCTGCTCTAGTTTCACTAAAAGCTCAGAGGGAGCATAATTATATGCAAATTACATGCAGGAAACTTTTTGGAAAACAGCACTGATGAAAAGACAAAAGAGCTGCACACTGACGCCAAACGGTTCATCACCCATGTGCATTATATCATGTAAACATTTTGACCTGACAAAGGTCCAAACAGTGGGCCTCGTTCAAGAACATTCTCGCATTCTTATCCTAAACCTCTCTTACTTTTTTGACTTTGTTCGTCCAAGTCTTTCAGGTCAGATTCGCCAAACTCTCTAAACTGCACGAACTTGTCATAAATTGCTCGTCTCAGCCTGATGAATGTCATCATTCATGAGGAGGCGATTGGATCATTAGCTTCACTCACAAACATGTTACCAAAGAGAAAAAAGAAGAAATCTGTCCCAGATACTCACGTCAATGCTTTCAGTTAGGGCTGCAACTAACGATCATTTTATTACTGTATTATTACAATTTTAAGACACGGAGAAGCAGCAGATTCTCACATCTGAGAGCCTGAAACCATTAAAACGTTTGGTATTTTGGTTTGGAAACGATTAATCAGTTGTCAAAATAGCTGTGGATTAATTTCCAGTCCATCGACTAATCGATCAATCAACTAATAACTGCAGTAAAGTCGAGCCGACAGTCATTCCCACACAGCGTGTACTTCAGCAAACAGTAAACACATATAGGTTACTGGGTAGCAGATAGGACGCATCCAAGCCAAACATGACCTCCAAGTACAAATCTTCATAGAGAAAATGACTATTTTAGTACAGAATGGTAGTTGTGTAGACATCCAGTCCTGTATTAAGGCAGAGAGACAGACAGAACACAAGATTCAATAAAAGGGAACAATGGAGTATCTGCAGACTGGATTAAAACTCCCAAAAATCTAAATGCTTGCAAGAACTTTTAAATAACTCTATAAATATATTTTTTAAATGACAACATTGCATAATGTTCAGTTGACCCCACTGGCCAGAAACAATGATGAACGGGAGGAAAGACCCCTGACAAAAGATGCATTTCAACAAATCTAAAAAACATCCAGAATCGAGTAAATAACGCATCAAAAAACTGTGGCAGAAAATAAATCACAGAGAGACCCAGAAAGTCGTTTTCATAATCACTTTTTCCTTTGTGGCCCCTTCTCAATGCCAGCGTACTTTATAATCCGGAGGGCGGACACCTTTTCAAAAGAGCATAATTTCTCTTCCCCTAAACACCCAATGCACATGTAACTGGCATCATCAGCAGCCTGAAAGGTCAGAGTTCATCTCTTTAGAGGCCTCTTTAGCTCACTGTTAATGGCCTGTAGAGTCATAATTAGAGCAACGCAATCTCAACAGCTGCTGACAGACTTCTTATTAGTCAGAATCAGAAGTAAATAAATGCTTAACTCGTGCTTTTTGAGTGCTGGAGTTTTAAAGACTGCAGGCTCTGAAATGTTTCAACCTGCATGTGTCAGTTAGAGGAAAAACTGTCCAGGGAGATAATATTTATCTGCTTGGCTTGACTTCAACTGACCAGCCGTGTTAGTGCTGCACATCACTCAGACAGAAGAACCAGAAAAGTCCAGCAGCGGCAGAGAGACCACAGTGATGAAGAAGCACATCTTTGTCCTCGTAAGGTGTGGTCTAATTGACACGTCTTGCCCTTCTTATCTGTTATAACACATGTGTGCATTGAGGAAGTGTAGTTACCACTGAGCTACCCGTGTTTGGGTTTATGGTTGAAAAATGGCCTCCTACGACAGTGAACTTAGAAATAACTGTAAAAACGCTGGTTTCTGACAGGGGGTTTCAGGAAATCTAACGTTAATGTACCTATTTTGGGGTGAACTTCACAATATACATATATAGTAATTAAACCCTTATTAAATACTTTATTTGGATCAAATTAAACTTTATTTGTATAGCAGCTTTCATACAAGTTAGTGCTGCATTGGTTGTTTTATGTCAGAAGTAAGATTATCTAGGAATTCACGAGTAGATTAGAGAAGATTAGAGGGAAGTCTGAAAAAGTGAAAATAATTTGCTGTAGCAGAAATATGTATTTACTGCTGTCCTATACTGTTAATCATAGATCATAGTCTTGCAGTCCCTTGTGTGGGCCCCGACCCGGACCATTGTTCATGATTACTGTTGTGCAGGATCTCTTGGACGTAGTTTTTTGGCAAAAGCAGGTAGAAAAGTAGAAAATCTCAACTATAAATCCATAATTAGATAAAGCTGAAGTTTAAGCATCACTGAGTTTAACGAGCTTCTATGGACGTGTGTGGATATTTAAAGCTTCCAGTCTCTCAAACGTGAAGCTTTTGCCTTCATTGATTCTTGATCAGACAAAATGAGCAGATTAAAGATTTAGGTTCGGGCTCTTCTTCGGGAACCAAATTATTTATTAAAATAACTAAACATTATTTTAATGGTAACCTACAAGAGCTGCATTAGCATTATTATTATTATTTTACATCCACTGTGTGCCATTTTGTTAACCGAGGAGGCATTTCCTTAACTTTTAATTATTGAGGCACACCTGTGCTCGCGGTCAGCTTCAGATTAACACGAACCCTTCTTACCTCTCAAGCAAATAAACCGCTTGGAGATCCGCCTGCCGCCGCTTTAAAGCCTCCTGGAGAGAGAGAGTCCTCGAACATAGACCCACACCGGGACCAGGACCGGCTGGTATCCGGTGGATGCAGCCGGTAGTCCGGGTGAACTCCCTGTGAAGGAGACGGAGCTCGTGATAGAGCCGCTGTTGGTTGGTGCGCTGTCAGCGGAGTGTTGCGTTCACTGCCGGCGCTGTATATTTCTACGCCGCCACCGCCCCCCCCCTCTCTGTAAGGAGATTTTCCTCCACCTGCACCAGCTGGAGCTCCGGGCCTGCCCTCCCTCAAACGAGCCACCTGTCCGGCCCTCTTCGGCTGCAGGAGGAGGGTATGGAAGACCACTATTAACAAATATGGAAAGTCAAATAATATGCAATTTACCAAGTCAAAATAAAAAGGTGCCAAGTTAAACTTCAAAGTAAAAAATACGACGTTTTAAGCCAAAATTAGGAGGAACTACGTCAACATTTTGACTTAGCTGGTAAGTCAAAATGTCATTATTTTGAATTAATATAGTGGGTTTTTTTTGTTTTGTCCTTTTCCTGGTGAAATTGAGCTTCCATACTGCTCAGCAGCCTGAACATTTAAATTAAAAAGACTGAACTGTATATGTTTACATCATTATTAGAAATAATCAAATTGTATCAGCATTCAACAGCTACAGTTTAAATGCTACTAAATAAACGGTTGTTTTAATTAATATATTAATAGTATATCAGTACATACATATATTTTTAGACCTTCTTGATATGTTTAGAAACCTCTAATGAGCCAACAACTCAGAGACATAAAAAGTCCAACCAATGCAAAGGATTGGCATAGTGAACATTACACATCATGTAAAGCATTTGTTTCGAGATGAAGCCCTACATGCTGAGATGGGTTTTAGGAAAACCTGGACCATGCAGCAGCACTGTCAGCCTCATACAATGTGTGAAAGAGCAGCCACCTCAGATCAGTGTTAGCTTTTAAATAATGAGATTATTCTCCAGAGCAGCTTGTTTGGTGCTGGGAGACCTGGAGTGCATGTTGCTCTGTTCGTTCACTGTCTCCTCGCTGATGTTTAACCAATGAGAACAGCATGACTGCTCAGCGGCCCGGAGCTACAAGGCATGACTCACATTAGCCAGAGAGCATCCTCCTCTGAATGATTCATCAAACAGATCCAGATCCTGGGATGCAGCCATGGAAGCGACGAGGCAGCTAACAATGTGAAGTGTGTGTGTTTAAAAACATTTTTCTACCAGCTGAAACATGAACATGTCAGTTATGGAGGAGCTACATATTGAAAGGTTGTACTATAAACCTGCGTTACATCAACTACCTGTGAGGCCACAGATGGATGACAGACTTTGTTTCCACTGAAATGCCTGAAAAACGTGGACAAAACACCAGAAACTCTGTAAAGCACGACTCGGTGAGGCTAACACCTGCATGCTAACATTAGAGCTGGGAATGATGGGGATGTTATTAGTTCTGCAGGTATTTGGACATGAACAAATTACAATGTTGACCAGATGATGGCGCTAGAAGTTATTACAATTCATCCCAAGGTTGTAAGACATTTCACGGGATAAGTGAAAACCATCAGGATACATCGTCTGGGAACCATGAATGTTTGTATAAAATCACAGCTGTTTATTTTTACCCTTAGCTCCTCTGTAAAATACACATTAACAAACTATCTGTTAATAAAGTGAAATGTTACACCTATTGAAGAGTCGCAGCTGGTCTGAAACTGAAATTATTTGGCATTGTTTTGTTTTGAAATATTTTCAAAAACAGCCGAGCACCTTGATATTTAGAACAGCTGTTTTAATGTGAGACACAATATATATTGACTGAAATGCAACTTATATACAGAAATTAAACAAAACAGGTATGACTTTATTTTGCAGGTACATTTATTTTTTCATATTTTACTCAACTTATTTATTTCAATTGTAGTTTAGTGTGTGTATATATATTGCCTTCACCTTCCACATCTTTTCTAGCTCTTCTCTCAGCCCTTGGCATTTCTCGAGCTCCTTGTGTTCCTTCTTCCTGATGATGCCGTCGCTAAAATAAAAGTCACCCCGTGTTTCACCTGTTAAAATGCTTTTAACGGGAAGCAGCAGCAGTAGGACATGTTGGGTTAGCATCAGCATTAACTTAATACAGCTCTGATACAGTGTAAAGAGAGCCAACAGTAAACAGTGAGGCTGATATCAATAAGATCAAATTTCCCTGGATTACATGCATTGTTTTCCTATGAATCCCTTGTGCTTAGATAGGCAATAATACTACTACCACTACTAATAAAACTATTCAAAGACACGTAATTACTGAATGTCAATACATTGAATGGCTATTACAGAAAACAATGTTTGATTTCATGAAAATCTTAAATCGACTATAATCAATATTTTTATAGTAACAATGGAAAACAACGTGACAATATGACACGGGTCACTCGTAGTTTTGGTACAGATGTTCATGGTTCCCTTGGATTATTTCCTTTCCTCTAGCGCCACCATCAAATTCACATTTGTGGTTTTTATTAAAATGTCTCAACAACTATGGGATGGATTGCCATAATATTTGCTTCAGATATTCATGTTCCCCTCAGGATGAACTGTAATAACTCTGGTGATCCTCTGACTGTTCATCTAGCGCCATCATCAGGTCAACATGTTAACGTGTCCAACACTCTGGACAGCCTCAGCTGCACTTCTACATGTACTTCATGCTAAACATCAGCATGTTTACATTGTCATTGTTAGCATGCTGATGTTAGCATTTAGCTCAAAGCATCATCGTGCCTAAACACAGCCTCCAGCATGGCTGTAGACTCTTAGCCTTGCTGCTCAAAAAATGACTAAAATTATAAATTGATTATCAAAGTAGCTGGCGGTTATATTTCTATCAATCGACTAATCCATTAATCAACTAATTGTTTCAGCTCTATAATTCATTTCACATTCACTGACACAGATTAGTCACCTGTCAACCAATCCCTGCAGACGGTGAGTTAGATCATTCATGAAAAATGAAAGGTCAGCCCTGCCTCTTCTCTTAGCTGAGGATGTCCTCACTAAAAGTTGCTCTCAGCAGCTGAGCAATGAGTCTAGAGAGGAAACTCTCAGCGCAGGAGAAACCACAGGACGGCGCAGCGTTTTGTGATTATGCATTGTGAAATGAGTTGGTGGTGATGTCACAGTTGCCGTGCAACAGATTTAATCTAATCCCCTTCCCACAGATTAGGAGGGAAAATCACTAGAAGGCCTTTCGTCTAAATTACACACCATGTGAGTGTTGCTTTAACCTTCACCCCAGCCCTGGGCTTCATCATATTCTGCAATGCTTCACCCTGTGTTGACTTTCCACATTTTACATAAATACAGCAAAGAAGATATGAAGGAACAGTCTGAAGCAGGGGGGACAGCTGCAGACCGACGAGAGTGTTAATGATGCACTTTACAGGATTATTTGACCCACGTCCCATCAAACCAAGAGCACTTTACTTTAAAAGAACTAGTTAGAGATTCATGATCATTCATTCAATGTTCACACTGTGGACAGCTATCAGCTGAGAATTGATGCCACTTAAAAGCAATCTGCACTAACGTGGACGTGATTATGAATCAGGCTGCACACAAAAATGTCTTTCCTCAGTCTACTTCCTGCAGACCTCCAGAGAGACAGACTTCACCAACGACCTATAATTCATAGCAATATGGGGTTTATGATTTAGCAGTAATAATATTATCAACCCATGTAAATTATACACAGTTTATGGGCCATGATCCAAATGTGCCATATACATTTTTTAAGACATTTGGCATCTTCATTATTGATGTATAAATTGTATAAGACAGGCAAAGGTTGTTCTTCATCCAAGAACAATAAAAAGACAGTTTACAACGTGCTCATCCTCAGTTCAGAGTTTAAAGTGAATATAATAATCAAAGTAAAGGGGAAGTTTTAGTGTGCATATCAACCCTGCACACCTCAGGGTGACTTGTGACTTCCTTTACCTTGAACTTTATGGATGTTCTTCCTTTAAGTTTCTCCTTTGGATTTAAATTTAATTTTAGCAAAAGCTTTCTGCGTAGCGCTTGGAAATGACTTCTATCTATCTTTTATTTTCTATCCCACAGGACATTAACGTACCTCCACAACATTATTCCAAACAAACGTGTTTTTTACCATTACACATTACAAAAGCTGCCTTCCTGGTGCATTCTGGGATTAAAGGGGAGTACGCAAGGTGCAGGCGAGAAATCAGAAAAAAAGAGCATAATATACAAAACTGAAATACAGACACCACGACAATATTTAGCTATAGAAAGGTTATAAAGCTGTGACAACAGTGTTGTGATGGACATGTAGACACATACAGTCAGTAATTAGATCTACATGTCAGTGTCAAATACATCCTCCACAGAAACACATGCCTGCTGAGGAGATACGAGCGCATGTTTTCTTTTACGCTTTTTCTGCACTACATCTGTATTTGTGTGTGTGTGTGTGTGTGTGTGTGTGTGTGTGTGTGTGTTGTGCAGTATTGGACTCATTCTGTCACATCTCGTGTTTGTCACTCTGCAATTAAACTTCAACCTTGCTCAGTCTGAATTATGTATTTTCCCCGCTCGCTTCCACAACCATCCGTCTGCTCGTTCGACACCGCAGACTGCCACACACAGATGGGAGCACGTTACATGCACACACCGGGCCGCAAAACAAAACTAATTTAATTTCTCTGGAAGAGCGTTGTTTAGCTTCATTAATCGGATTTTTACAGACATTGTCAGAATTACTGTGCTATGAAAGAATGGGAAAGAAATGAAGAAAGATTTAGCTTCTTTCCCTCTGCTGGAAACTGAAGACAGACTTTACAAAAGGCTCTGATTGGTCCATCGTTTACCCTTCATTTTTTAGAATAAAGCTGAATGACTTGTCATCTCACTGTCACACTGTGTTGTTTCCTGCTAGGTGGCAGTAACACACCAACACTGCATCAGCACACACACTAATATTTAAGTAATGTAATCTTTGGTTGGGACCATGTGTAGTCTCACAGGATTGCATGTGTTTATGCTTTTAAAGCTTTAAACTTAATTAGTAATGCACGTCTGCAGATACAGCAGCCCTGAAGAGTATTAAATTAAACACACATCAACAGAGCACACAGTAACACAAACAGTCAGTCAAACAAACTATCAGTTATAGATTGTAGAAATCACTGAGCACCACACAGAGAGCTTTTCTAGTTCACTAGTCCAGGTCTTCAGATACATGTAGCTTAATGCTCGCCATTTCGCTAAACCCCTGTGGACAGTCGGCATTGATCTGATGAGAGTGAACGTTGGATTTCTGCTCACGCAATTGTGCTGAAAGCATCAGTGCTGCAGGCTGTCTCCAACCCAGATAACACAGTTTTTATATTTTCTGCATATTGCTTCATCACATCCTTTCAAAATAGTACATTAAAGCATGTAGGAGAAGGTTACACTGTTGAGAATATGATGTCAACGTTTGTTTTTTTCAGGCTGCGCTAGAAGAGATGAAATCCACGACCTCCAGTGCAGGACTTCTCAAAAAAGTTCATTTCAGGTATTCACAAATAAGTAGATTTAAATTAATTAAGGATTGAGGTGTGTAACTGTACAAGTACATTTAGATTTCGCTGTTATATATGATCTAATTACAAACAAACACATTCTTAAAATGTGCTATATATTTCGAAAACCCAAGATCTCATTAAGCACTCCTGAACCCTCTTAAGGACCCCTGGAATCCCCTTAAGGAGACTAAGGCTATTGGAACCCCTCTTAAAGACCCTGCAGCAGTCATCTGACCTTATCAAGGGCCTCTGAAATCAACCAAAGATAAACGAGACCCTCTGATTAATCCTGTAAACCTAACTGAACCTCTTAGGCATCTCTGGAAACTCTCAAGAACCACCAGATCCATTGATAGCAGGGTTTGCTGAACATATTTCAGAACCTGTAGACCCTCTCTAGGTCCTCAGAAACTCTTTCAACAAGAGTCCCCTAAAGCACCACTGGAATCACCTTCAAGCCCATCAACAATCTCAAGGCCCCTAAGGGTCCCTGAAACCTCCCCTGTCACCCTGCAACCCTTCAAGGACTTTTCATAATCAGCAGGCAGAAGCTTTAGAGTGGCTCATGAGAGAACAATCATTTACAGCAGGAAGTGAGCTGCAGCGGCGTCTCTCCTGAAAGCTCATTTCATCACACAGAGTGAAAACTAAAAGGCTGCAGTCTGATACTAAAGGCACGAAATCCGCAGTTATTAAGCAGCCTCACTTTTCAAATGAAACAGCCGTCCGTCCCGACGCCATGATGAGAACAGAAACAGTTCATTTAACAAAAGGTTCAGGTGTTTCCCTTTCTGCAGTTGAGCTTGAAACAGGAAGCATGTGGCAATAAATCCTCTGTTTTACTTAACGTTTAGAAATCAGCCACTTCCTCTGTCTAAAATTCACGATGTCACCATCGAGTACCAAGTTCCTCCTAAACGGTCACCTGGGTTTGACTGTGAACACATCCAGGACTCAACAAGTGAGAGTCTTTGACTTTGGAACGGGCCGTTTGATATTTTTATACTACTGGCTGAGAAGGAGGTGAACAAAGGTGACCTCTGACCTCTGAGTCCGTCCAGGAGATCACATCAAAACAGAAAATGAATGCTTTAATTCGTCATACAGGCTTCAATGGAAGCAATGGATAATCAATTAATCAGTTCAGTTGTTTATCAGGGAGAAAATGTGAAATGTTCTCTGTTTCCAGCTTCTCCGATGTGGTGACTTGCTGCGTTTCATTTTTAAACTGAATGTCTTGCACAAAACAAGACATTTATTTTCCTCTATTTCCAGACATTTTATTGACTAAACGATTAATTGATCAATCGTAAAAAGATGAGTCATTAAGGAGCACAACTGTTAGTTGCAGCCCTAGTCTGAAACTGCCTGCAAGAAAATGATCGATTTTTAAAAATGCAAACTTTAATCATACGTGCTTACACAGTAAATAGAGGAAAATCTGAATAGGTCTTTCATATCAACCCCATAACATTTTAGTTTAAAGCTCTGAATGCTGTTTCTAAGCCTCATTATTGTTCTTTGTTTGGCCTCTGAACCACTTTTATTTGCACTAGCAATCACACGATCAGACTCGATAAGGAGCGCAGTTTTATGACTGGAGCAATGAGTGAGAAAAGCAGCGGCTGGCGGGACGACGGGCCTTCCTTCTGAAAAGCTGTAAAGGGCCACTTCCTTATTTGCTCCTAAAAAAGGTTATAAAATGAGTAATCAGTCCACTGCACTCTTTACTCTCCTCCTTCACTGTTTCCTGCTTCCTCCTCTATCGTCACATTAACACTCTCCTTCACACACACCTCTTCAGAAGCACTTTCCATCATGGGGAACTTTGCTGCCAACGAGGGACTCTCCATCTTTGTTATTGTGAGTATATCTGCTTTAATCGCTATATTAGTTTAATACTTCTCATGGTTCTCTGTTGTACCAATTCATTTCTTTATTCTTTCATGTGTTTGCTTTCATAATCTGCACAAAACACACTTTTTAAAAGTGCATGGACTTGATTTTGAATCATCACAATAAATATCTCTCTATGAATACAGCTGGATATTGAGCCTCAATACTTTTTGAAATGTTGCCGATAACATCGAGTAAAAGGGACTTAAATTTAAAACTTTGGCAAGTAGACATCATTTGACTTAAAGGGTCACAACCCAGAAGCTTATTTCTATGAGTTTTCTCTGCTCCGCCAAGAGTAAAACATTTCTTATGTTCTATATTTATTACTTTTTCCAGCACTGAACATCGTCAAATTTCAGGACACTATGTCTGGAAAAATCCACCATGTGTAACTTAACAATCAGACTGTACTTCAGGTCCTCTTTGTGCTTGTGGTTAGATAACATTTGACATATATTTGGTCCTGATTCAGTTGGAGTGACACCTCCTGAGTTAACATGTGTTTGGACGTGTGTTGCAGCTGGTATGGCTGGGGATCAATGCCTTCCTGTTTGTCCATTTCTACATGGCCTTCCTGGTGGAGAGATGGTTTTACACCAGGGTCCTGCTTGGGGTGAGTCTGACCTGCAGCATCACATGAACATGATTTTTCACACAACACGCCAATATTTAGATTTTTGTATGTATTAGAGTAAGAGTATTCTTAAAGCAGCATGCATCTAAATCATTGCACACTTATTTTTGTGATTTTTTAAAAATGTCAAGCTTCAGAGAGACAAAAAAGCTCTTAGCAACTAATCAAACACCATCAAAAGTCACAAAAATGAAACAAGTCATTTAAAAAAACAGGACCCGGTCTTTTTCAGTTCCTCTAAATGCAGCGGGTGCTGTCAAAGAAGTCTGCAACATCAAACTGCAGCCCTCCCCACTCTTCTTCTACTTTCTTTTAACTGTGTGCCCTGCAGCAGAACACAGCGTACAGAAGTGGTGGAGCGCAGAGCTGCAGTCCATCAACACAAAATGAATCTGTTTAAGTCAAAAACACCAAAAGTTCTCTGGTTCCCGCCTCTCTAATGTGAACGTTTGGTGATTTTCTTCTTCTATGATATCAAACAGAATATATTTTGGCAATTGGAAGACGTCACTTTTGGCTCTGGGACTATGTTTCGACATTTTATAGACATGAATCACAAAATGATGATGAAATAATTGGTTACAACCAGATCTGTGGACACGTAGCCTGAATTAGCTCATGGTACACAAGATAAACTAGAAATGAACCGTGTTAGCTATAACAGTTACTGTTTATCAGTGTAAATACTGGCTTTTATTTACACTGAACGTCTGCCAGCTTCTGCTTTGCAGTCATCTGGGTTCGTTGACACTTCTGTACTTATTTTAACTGGGAGTTATCGTAGCTGCCAGACATTCCCCAAATCTCTTCCTCATAATTACCACCAGGAGACTAAGTGGTTTTTCCCATTGGGCTGCTCGTGGTTGCAGTCAGGGCTGGACATTGGTACTGATGTTTCTGTAAAAAGCCCCAGTTCGATTTATTTCAACTTCATTTGATTCTTGAGATTCACTTCACACAAACACCAGCAGTGCGGTATGAATTAAAGCTGGGAACTTACATTTAGATATAACATTGTTTAAAGTTGTCAGACTTATAGAGATTTATAACAAACATTATTTAGTGCACCTCCATTAGAGTTTAAAGTGAAGTTCTGGGGGTTTGAATGGTGCAAAGTGCCACAGCATGAAATCCTCATTACCTCCTGAACTCTTAATAAATTCAGGCATCTCCGAGCTTCCAAACACATCCACACCTGCACTAATCACCCCTTCTCTACACCACCTTCTATTCAAAACAAGCGTAGAGTGAAGGGAAGTAGGTCTGACATGAGGGTTAAAGCTTCCTCTGTGGTCACAGCTGGCTTCATGATACACTGAGTCGATACTACCGGCTGCACAGCTGGTGAGCAGAAGTGAAACAGAGAGGCTCTTAAAATCTTTTTTTAAATGTTTTTATCTGTATTTATTGGGATCACAAATGTAGAGAGATGAGGAACGATATCCAAACTTTCTTCCCAGAGCTTTTAGGGATGAAAGTATAAAGAAAACTAAAGTCAAAAAGGTTAACTTTAGAAAAATGATTAGTTAACGTTGAGGTAAGGGTTGAGGTTGAGATGATTTCAGGATTAGGGTTGGGGTTTGAGGTTAAAGATAATATTAGTATCATGTTTAGGTTACTACTATGAAGTAATCTGATTACATTTTGAAGTAACCCAACACTCTCTCTAACCCATCAGCAAGCTCTGTCCTGGGCCAGAGCTCCCGCTGCCTGCCTCAACTTCAACTGCATGCTCATCCTGCTGCCAGTCTGCAGAAACCTCCTCTCCCTCCTTCGTGGCACCATCCAGGTAGAAAAACCACGATTAAAACCAGGATAAAAACCGCTCAGATTAAAGCAATCGCTGTAGATTGTTTTGTTTTTGGAACTATTAGAGGACTGAATTTACCTGCTAACATCATTTTTGCTGTTGCTAGGCTTTATTTTGCATTACTTTCTGCTTCATCGCTCGTTATTTTAACACTGCAGTATTCGTCTTTCTTTCAGTGCTGCAGCCGCACAGCAGCTCGCCAACTAGATCGAAACCTCACCTTTCACAAACTGGTGGCTTACATGATCGCCTTCCATACAGGTATCACTTCTGCTGAAGGTGTTACAGTAATCAATACTGATGAAAACAGGACTGAACTATTTTATTAACATGATTATCAAAAGTAAGATTGGAATTAAAGATAAATGTTAGATTTCTGGCACTGGGTTTAATGGAATTATTAAAAGACTATATCTGATTTTTCTTCACTGATTTGGAGGAAGTTTTAAGACACCAACGATCTGATGTCAGTCAGATAATAAATCTCTCCTTTCTCACCTTCTCATAGCTGTGCACATCGTTGCACACTTGTTTAACTTTGAGTATTTCATGGACGCCCAGCTGAATCGCAACAGCAGCTTTCTGCCCTTCATCCTGTCTGAAATCGGCACTGATGACAACGCCTCCTTCCTGAACCCCATTAGGACTAACGAGACGGTGAGCCGTGGTTACCGGAGAATAACAACTTCATAATCATGTCTGTTTCTGTGTTGTGGATAAAACACGCAGCTTCTTTGGTCTGGTCATACATGTAGTTGGATGCTTCTTGTGTTGCTAAAACCTGTGAAATCCCCTCTGTTTAAGTGCTAAATTTGGTGTCGATGAGAAAAAAAATACTATTACTTAATATAACAAACTTCCTCTTTGGAGGGTTTTGATAGCAGATATTTTGTCATTTGAGAAACTTCCTCCTTGCAGATACAGTCTTTAGCCTCCAACGGCATTTTTTTTTAAAAGCCATAACACTTCACTTCAACTCACACTTCAGCTTAATTTATCACTTACACTGCAACAGTTTCACCTCCCCTCAGCACTTTCTCAGCACCTCCACTTTAACTGTTTCAACTTCTACTACTTGTATCTCGACTGCCACAAAAATCTTTCGAATGCAAACTTTCAGCAACAAGAACACAAATCTTCTTCAGCACGTCTTCTCTTAACCAAATCAGTTAAATTTCTATAATATAATTACTTATAAAGCATGCTCCGTAACCCCAGAGACATTCACTTGAACCAGTCAGCTTTCTAGCATCCAAACTTACTTCCACGCTGTATTTCTTTTTTTAATCTTACATCTCAAGCAGCGGGGAGTACGTGCCTACAGTCAGTCTCCGCAGTGAGAGGAACTATGACAAAACAGGCACATTTGGGAAGTTAGCCAATAAACATGACCTGCAGGGGTGTTGTGAGAAAGGTGACGACCCTGTGACCACGACCCACGCCGTGACCAATCAGCTGTGTGGCCTCGTGAGGAGAAAATGAGGGAAAAGAGTTTTTAAATGTGACAATTCAAACTGTATTTTGATGCAGAACCCTACCATCGTCATGTTCACCACCATCGCCGGGCTGACGGGCGTGGTCATCACGCTGGCCCTCATCCTCATCATCACTTCATCCATGGAGGTCATCCGCAGGTCCTACTTCGAGGTGTTCTGGTACACCCACCATCTCTTCGTCATCTTCTTCATCGGACTGGTGTTCCACGGCTACGGGTAACAAGACACAAAATGCAGTTTATTTCTTTCTGATAAATACCTGCCTGCTCTTTTGTGTGAGAGTACTGGCTAAATAATGAGTAGTTTTCAGTGTTAGGGAAGCTGCTCTGGACTCCACACTTGTTTTCAGACTCGGACTCGGACTCGGACTTGTCTTGGGCGTGGCCACAAGTGTCACGTCCACCTCATCATATCACCTGCAGGTGTTTCTACAAAACTGCACATTCTTCTTTTCTAAATACCAGTTTGTGTGTGGAAAACGGGGTATTCATCGCTTGGCCCGACTCGAACACGACCACCTTTTGACTCGGTCTTGACTCTGACTCGCCTCGATTGATCCCTGTCTACAGTTCTGCTTTGGACATTTACAATTTGACTTTAAATATAAACTATATGTAATATACAATTAAATAAAATTAAACTTTTTTGTTTAAGTACCGCCAAGCTAATGCTAACTTGTTTAACTGACCAATATCAACGTTTTAAAACACTATGAGGTCCAGATTTCTCCAGTGTCGCTTATAATAGTAATAAGAATAATAATGCTGATCAGTAAACATGAATTCCTCCTCGGTGTGTTGTTCACTGACTGCAGGCGGATCGTGCGAGGACAGACGCCGGCTAGCCTGAAGGCAAACAACCCCGAGGTTTGTGCCGACCAGTTTGAGGACTGGGGAAATAACGGGTCCAACTGTGCCGTACCAGAGTTTGCTGGGAACCCACCGATGGTGAGCTGTTACAGACTGCAGGGTGTTCATGAGAAATACGCTGTTTTATTGAATGTGTTGAGGAGTCGATTTCAGTCACTGGTTTGCTTTTATCTTTTAATTAATCTTTCTACCCACCAAAATACTTTGAGCATGTAACATCTTCCTTTAAGCTGTTAATATTATTTGTAGTAATAATTCAGTATCACTGTACATGTTTTCCTCCTCTCCAGACGTGGAAGTGGGTGGTGGGCCCCATGATCCTCTATGTGTGTGAGAGGCTGGTCCGCATCTATCGATCCCACCAGAAAGTGGTCATCACCAAGGTGTGTGTGTGTGTGTGTGCTAAAATAAAAGAGATGTAAACAGGTCTGTCAAGGCAAAGCAGCAGTTTGTTGAAGTGTCCTTGAGCAAGACGTTGAACCCCTGTTTTATTTTCAAGGAACGCCTGAAATACAACAGAGTACAAACTCAAAGGGACTTTAAAAGTGTTTCAGCTGCAGAGATTTAAAAGCAGGACATCTCAAAAACTACTTGGCAGATTTCAATAAACTTTGGTGGAAAGTTCAGCCATGGTCCAAGGAAACATTTGACTATAATATGGCATTATTATTATGGCAAATCTCTTCATATCAAACCTTTTTTCTGACATGACTACAACGACTTGGGTTTGGACTGTTGGACGTACAAAACAAGACATTTGTAGACCAAGTTCTGATGGACATTTTATTGTATAGAGTGCACAATTAATCAAGTAATGAGCTGCAGCCTAAATAAATGACCCTAATTCTAACTCTAAATCCCCCGTACCTGTCCCTCAGGTGGTGATGCACCCCTCCAAGACTCTGGAGCTGCAGATGAAGAGGAAAGGCTTCCATATGGAGGTGGGTCAGTACGTCTTCATCCAGTGTCCATCCGTTTCCAGGCTGGAGTGGCACCCCTTCACCCTGACTTCTGCCCCCGAGGAGGACTACTTCAGCGCCCACATCCGTATTGTCGGAGACTGGACTCAGGAACTGTACGAGGCCTGCGGAGGAGACAAAACCGAGCCTCAGGAGGCCTGGAAACTGCCCAAGTATGACAACAGGGGAAGGGGTGATAAAAGAGGAAAACTGTTCCTGAAATTGCTTGTGATTACATTTGATTGCACCCTCAGCTTCCCCACTCCAGCACGCCCTTGAAAAGCCGGCAATGGGGGTCACATTTACAGCCCCGAGTGGTTTATTGTGTGTCTTCTAATTATCGCCCTTTCAGGAGTGAATGGAGAGGCAGAGAAACTGTAGAAATCACACAATATTACTATCTTCCCAACATCAAATTAGTTTTCTGCAGTGGTCCTGCTGAGCAAGCCGGAGCCTTTTTCTGTTCTCTTCAGACCAAACAATGAAGGAGTGAGCCGTCATTCAGAGCTGCTGCCTTTGATGAAATTACCTGCAGGGCTACACGCTGACTGTACTTACTGAACAACAACCTAAACACTGATCGGCTCTTCAAGCAAGCTTCAAAATGCTACGAAGATCTTTTTTTAAGTTAAAGGAAAACCTGAAAATAATTTAAAGTTTAGTTGTTCTAGTTGTGAAAGAAACAGATTTCCTTTTTCAGTGAAGTTTTGGGACATCAGCGTGAGAAATATATACTTATGCACTAATACAGCATCAAAAACAATCTAAAAATGTCATATATATACATATATATATATATATATATACATATATATATATATAATGTATCAGTCACAGCAGAATGAGTAATTATGATTGCAGGACTTTTACTTTACTAGTTATTGCTATTTTTACTTAAGTAAAGGAGTCTTTTTTTAGTGTGGCCAAAGGTACTGCATACGTTTAAAAATGACATTATTTTTTTAACAAGGGATAGCACACCAATAGCCAAAGAAATGAGAAGATTTCCATCAATTTTACTGAAAAGCAATACCATTCTTGATCTTTTTGACAAATATAATAATTCATTTCTTGGACTCCTACTTCAGGAGGCACCATGACAGCTGTATACTTCTTTACTCACATTACACTGCACAGTCGTGGCTTCAGTAAAGTGAGACATTCGGGTACTGACGTGCAGCACCTTTACTGTACAGCATTATGACTTCCTGCAAGAAATGAATTTATTTAATTTTATTAAACTTTTGCGTTGAGTGGAGGACATTTTTGTGCACATGCACAAGAAAGTTTTTGTTTTGTCTTTAGTGTAGGATATTTAGAAAATGTTTGTGATATCTTTCAAATCTGTCTCCCATCGTGACGGTTTCTCTCTCCATGTTTCGGTCTTTCTCAGGCTGGCCATCGACGGCCCGTTTGGTACGGCCAGTGAAGACGTGTTTCGCTACGAGGTGGTGATGCTGGTGGGCGCGGGGATCGGCGTGACTCCTTTCGCCTCCATCCTCAAGTCTGTGTGGTACAAACGCATCCAGAACAACCAGGACGTCTTCACCAAGAAGGTGAGGGAGGCTGTGAAACACTCAGTTTGACAAAAGCAACTCAAGGTTCACTTACTAGCTTTTTCTGGAGCTTTCTCATCAGTGGATGTTGTTTGTTCAGTTGTCTAAAAATGTATTTTCAAGTTTACTTAAAAGAAATAATAAATACCCCCAGATCTACTTCTACTGGCTGTGCCCGGAGACGCAGGCCTTTGAGTGGTTTGCAGACCTGCTGCAGTCTCTGGAGGGTCAGATGGCGGAGAAGGGCGTGACCGACTTCCTCAGCTACAACATCTACCTCACCCGCTGGAAGGAGACTGAGGTACGACGGGGTCAGGGGTCAAACATGTCTTTATAGGCACTTCTTTTCCTTACGCCACCTCGCAGTGGTCCATTTGATCTGACTTTGTACTTCTACTCCACTGTATTTCTTATTCTACATATTGTACTTCTGTACTTTTAATCAAGTAAGTTTATGAATTGAAGACCTTTACTTCGAGTATGATTACATTGTCATAGTGGTACTTTTACTTAAGGATATGAGTACTTCTTCCACCACTGATGCCTAAACCAAGATGGAAAAAGGCATATTGGCTAGAAGCAACTAAACTGAGTAAGAGGAGCATGAAATCTTTTAACTGAAGTAAAACAGACCCGACAGGATAAAGTGAAGAACTTGTGGTCATTAAACTAACAAACACTGTGTGCGCGCTGGTTGAAATATAAACGTTTCCTTTGTCAGGCGGCTCACTTCCGTGTTCACCACGAGGCGGAGAACGACCCAATCACAGGACTCAAACAGAAGACTCTTTATGGGAAACCCAACTGGGACAATGAGTTCACCAATATTGCGTCAAAGCACCCGGGGTGAGGCCCTTTGTCACGTTATCACACTGTACACACACACAGTTTCCATCAGCCTTCATCACATCATCTCTTCTTTGATAAGCCAACTTCTTCTCCTCAGCCTTTTTCTTTTATTTCTGCCTTTTCTTCTTCTTTTTTTTTGTTGCACAAAACGAGCGTAAAAACTGATAGATGATGGAAATGTATCTTATCACACAGACACAGCTAAACCAGACTTAACATAAACCCTAACATATATATATATGTATTGTATATATATATATACATACATACATACAAAGTGAAGAACACTTAAGATTGACTGACTTGACTTAGTATTTCTCAGTATTTGAGATGGAGATCAGCAGTTATTATTAGTAGTAATAACTATAATGAATGAACTTGTGTTTTTGTGTCCTCAGAACTAAAGTGGGAGTCTTCCTGTGCGGTCCGCCTCAGCTGGGGAAGTCTCTGGAGAAACAGAGTCTGTCCCATTCGGAGGCCGACGTCAAGTTCATCTTCAACAAGGAAAACTTCTAAAAAAAAAAAGCATCTCCAGCTGCTGGACGACAAGCAGAAGAGCCCCGAGAGAGAGGAAACCTCCCAGGCAGCAGTGGGGTCACGGAGTGTAAGTGTAACTGCTGGCAGCTCATCGCCGACCTTCTTCTCCTCTTTACTTCTCACCACAGACGTTTTGCAAAGATGCCGTTGTTGCTCAAAAAGCGAGGAAATAGCTGTGTTTTCCACATTACCTTGTTCTCCTTTCTGTTACATCAATAAGTGAAACTGGTGTCAAAACGTTTCTTCCTTTTTAAATTTTTTTTTTTAAATTTCATTTACTTTTCTATTTGCTCATGCCAGAGGAGGACACGGTCAGCAAGTTTGATACTAGATGGTTCAAATTCTCAAACTTAGGGAGGCGAAAACTGGAAGATAAACTGCTGAATCGCCCTCGAGCAAGGCATCAAAGCTTTGTCTTGCTGCAGAGGAGCAGCTGAGAAGCTTCCAGTTTGTGACTCACAGAAAGAAAAGCAGCATCAGAAACAAACAGAGCTTTCTGCTTTTCTGGTGACGGCCATGTCTATTTATATGTTCACTTCTATCAGATTGTACATGAGTAGAAATGATGTTCATGAATCCTGGAAGAGGCTTTTCTAGATCATAAGTGGATCTTTTTCTTTTTCTTTTGTCTGGATTGGTTGGAAAAATTACACAAGTAATAATTTGTCTGAAAAAGTGACTATTTTTTAAAGCCAATCAGAGTATTTTGTGTCATCTTTTTGTATTTTTTTTGCACCTGCCACCAAGTGAATTCCCCTTTTTGGATAATAAACTTGAACTTTCACAGAAGTCTTGTCGCAATTTTTCAGTGTAAAAGATTTTGTAAGTAACGTTTTGTAAACAAAAATGGGAACCATCACTTTAAGGTCATAACTGGCTTTTATACAGAAGAAACTCCATATGAATTTGATTCTAAATTGCACAAACACCAATTATATTTACACTTTCATTATCACATGAAGGTTTCTTTTGGGAATTCACACAGTTACACATTTTCTAATTAATAAAGTAGATTTCCCAAGAGGTCAGGGGCCTGCAGCCAGAACCGCTGTAAGAATTGTTAATTAACATTTCTTGTAGAAAATCAAAGAGCTCAGTCCAGAGCAGGAATGTCCTGATTCTGTTTTGTGCTCCATGTTATATTTATGTGTTTTTGAATAGAGTAACGCAATTTAAATGTTAGACAGCAGAACAGCTCTACTTTAGGAAAATATAACCTGCATCATGTTTCCATTTTGTATAATATTTGCAGAGAGGAGCGTCAGAAGTTTTCAACCAATAGCAGGACTTTACAGTTAACGGTTAATCTGCAAAGTGTTGCTGTGAGACAAAAAACAATCACAAGCGGCGTACGTGCAGTTTTAGAACACAATTAGCAGAAGTGCGTCTGAACAATGGACAAAATAAAACAATGAAAACATTAAGTGAGAACAGGAAGAAAATTGATTGAACACTGTGTCTGTTCATAAATCTCTTCATGTTTATTTTCCTGCAGCAAAACAGCTCCGAGTACAAAAACGCTCTTTCTCTCTTTGTCATGATACATAATGAAACACAGAAGAAGAAGAATCAAAGTGAATGTGTTGTTGGCAGCTGCTGCATGGCGTCAGGCGTCCAGTGATAAATACAGCTAAATGTGACACTCTTAAAGCACTGCAGTGACATGAGGAGATCAATACATTAAGATGATGATGGTGCATGCATCTGAAGGCTGAAACACAAGAAAATACAGCTGCTGTCTTTTCTGCAGCTTTTCCTCAGAGGTGAAAGGTCAAGCTTCGAGGTATGGCACTTGGTGGCCCCCTGCTGTTCACGGGAACACACTGCACTCTTCTTCTGGTGGTAGTGATGGTCATTTATATATATATATAAATGTGTGTGTGTGTGCGTGTGTGTGTGTGTGCGTGTCCTATGCGATAGCCACAGCAAACACACTGACCACACAGTACATGGTGCGGTTTTCCCATCTCACGGTGCAGCTTCCTGCAAAGACAAAACAACAAACAGGTGAGTGTGTGGAGGAAAAAATAATAAGAGAAAAAAAATAAAGAGAACAGAAGAACAACAGAGAATAAAACAGACCAGAGGAACTAAAGAAAACTGAAATGAACTGAGTGAAACAATGAATCAGTATAAAAAAAATAACAGAACATACAGCCCTATTAAACACTTTGCAAATGTTTTATGAGGAAGGAAATCCATTCATCATGTTTGCTAGACCTCAAAGAATCACACAATGCGGTTTGATGATTTCATAAGTGGAAATAATTATCAAAATGCAAGCAGAGACACGTCATCCAGTCGCACTGCTGTCATTTCTGAAAATGCAGGAAAATAACTAAACAAGCTTTGGCCATAGTGTGAGTGTGAATGAGCAGAGGAAGCTCTGCTTACCGTCCATGGCAGTGTCCCAGTAGCAGGAGTTAGCTGTGTGAAGGCCTGCTCCTGTTTTCTGCATCACAGCACACGTCACTGTACGGAGAAACAGTCACAACACGCACTTTATTCCATTTCGTATTCTATTTTTTATATTTTACTCCTCTTACATAAACACCTGCATCAGATTTGGATGCAGTTACACCTTCAACTTGTTTTCATCCCTCTCAAATAGAGAAAATTATACTTGGGGAATTGAGACAGGAAGAAGTTTTAATTCTTAGGTGCTGAAAGAGTAAATTTCACAGACCAAAACATACCGATGTACTTGTATGGTTTCCCCTGTTTGACCAGCTGTGTGAGGCAGCGCTCCACGATGCTGGCGGTCCATTTGTTCACCTGACTCTGGCTGTAGTCGTCACCACCTACAACATTCTCAATACACTGAGATAAACAAACACACACACACACACACACACACACACACACACACACACAGGTCCATGAGATAACAGCTCAGTGTTTAGTCATGTGGAAGTCACTGGGTGCCGTTTCACCCTGAGGAGACTGAAAATAAAGAGCGAACACTGTTCTGTACTTAACTAAATGTCCCCGTTACAAACCTGAGTACAGCAAAAACATTAGAGCTTTATCAAATACTATCTGTATTTTTCAAGACCTGAGGAGTATCACTCCTGAATAAGCCATCCACTATATGGGAATATCTACGCTGTTTGATTTTTGTTTGATTCAGTTATTTTTTATTACTCCTATGCTTCTCATTTGATTTGATTGAATGTCATTGCAGAGATTTACAATACTACCTTTGAATGAATGTGCTCCAGAACAATAGATGGTCATACTTTACTGTGTGGGTGCAAAGTTTCCTACAAATAACTACATAATTAGGTTGAAATTATAGGGGAAAACAGAATATTTCACTCCACAGTTAAGAGTTGGATCAAGCTGATACGGTCTGATAGAGTGTAAGAAAGTAATTTTAACAACATTAAAGCTACTTAAAAAGGGAAACTTGATGTTAAAGGGTTGACATTACCTCTTTGACAATGCTATCAGCTTCTTCAGAGTTGAAGGAGCCCTAAAATGGGAAACAACAGACAAATATGAGTCAGTTCAGGTTATCATACATACATTCATAGTTTATATACATCCTCATTAGAAAACCACTGAAATAAAAGAGCTGCAGTATACCTGTATGCCCATGAAGGACACAGTATGAGATATACAATCACTTTAATATCATTATTAAGCACAACAGTCCCAGTTTATCGTTAAGTCCCTAAAGGATTATTACAGGAATCGTATAATATCAGTCACAATGTCACTTTCAGCGCTCTGGTAACTACCATGAACAGGTCAGTAGTTAATTCTGGAAGTAATATGCAATGTTATATAATGCTTTTACACGGAAAAATACAGAGTTAGTATCTAAAATCATCTTGGACATACCGTTAGGAGTTGCTAGCTGGGGCAGCTAGCCAGCTTGTAGCTAGCTAATTTCTACCGTGATATATCATAAAATGCGTAGATTCAGGGACAAACCTCGTTGCCGTTATGATATTCCTCCATATCTGTCATCTATCGCCGGTCCGAAGTGGCTACAGTCTTTGTTTTTTTCAGTAAAAAACAGAAGAAAATGTGAACTTGCTCGAAGAAATATACAGAGCCGTCATTGACTTCCTGCGAGCTGTCAACAAAAAAAAGAGCAACATAAACCCCGAAGAAGAAAAGATACTTAGCTAACTGCTGACACCTGTTGGTAGCTGGTAGCAACCACACATATCTGAGCTTTAACGGTACAACTTTGTAACGTTAATTCACTGGAGTTTATTCAATTAATACGTCCGCAAAAGGTGAAAAAGACACAAGTAAACAAATAATAGCTAATGTTTTGTGATACTACTTCAAAATGATCTGTTTAGACTCACCTCTGAGACTGCCAAGTTCTTCTTCTTCTTCTGCTGTTCTTCTTCTTGTTCTTCTTCTGTTCTCCTTCTTCTTCTGCTGTTCTTCTTCTGCTGTTCTTCTTCTTCTTCTGTTCTCCTTCTTCTTCTGCTGCTGTTCTTCTTCTGCTGCTCTTCTTCTGCTGTTCTTCTTCTTCTTCTGTTCTCCTTCTTCTGCTGCTGTTCTTCTTCTGCTGCTCTTCTTCTTCTTCTTCAGCTGCTGCTGTTCTGCTGTTCTTCTTCTTCTGCTGCTGCTGCTGTTCTTCATGTTCTTCTTGTCCAGGGACACACGTGACAAGGGCGTAGGTTTTGTTATAATAAATGGTTAATAACGTTTTGAATAAAGACCTCTGTATTGTTAATGCACTAATGGCTTAAAATCATGTTTAGTTTAACACTTTTTGATACACAATATAGCTCCTAAATATAAATAACTTTAGTAGTAATTTTAGCCCTGAGTAGTGTCTGCAGGTATTCCTTTCAGGCTGCATACGGACCCAACAAGCTCCCCCAATAAGGTAGGACAGCCTGTATGTAGCCTGAGAGAAATATCTACCTAACCCAAGCTAAAATAAAAAAGATTTTATTGTCGAAGCTGTAGAAAGTTTCCGTTATCTTCAGTTTTAATTTAAATGTGAAATATGTAAAGAAAATTCCAAATTATACAAACACAAGGACTCATGTTCAGCTTTATATGAAAATGCTTTACTGGTATCACAAAAATCCAAATGATAAAAAATGAACTTGAGAGTCAGTTAAATGAGATTATCGTGTCAGAATATAAAACTCATGCATCTCCTTGAAATGCATACAGATCACATCAAAAGTGCAAATGTGCTCAAGGACCATGTCACAATAAATAAGATTATTTACATCCTCACAGTTTAAAACTCACACACACACACACGCCTCGAGGCTCAGCTGCTGGGTAGGAAATATGTGCCACACAACAAAAACAACAAACTTTAAAGTTAAAAACCGCCCAGCAACACGGTGATACTGGTCATACTGGTGGAGGAGGAGGCTCAGCTGTAGGGCACTTGTGAACAGACAGTGGGTGAAAGTGTAGTGGTTGATTTAAAGCTGCACTGGCAAAGATGGCATGTTGGTGGCTCCAAAAGGAGGCAAAAGTGTTGAACTCCCAGGTGACCAACCAGGCTTAACACATCATAACATCATAACAGGAAAACCAATCAGAGTTTGGATCTCACCCTTAAAGGAATTCATCTCATTATCTAATTACATTCTGTAATAAAGTAGGATGCCTTTAAAGAGTCATTTAACAGCAGGCTGAAAAGCAGTTTTTCACTGCCCTCTGTGGCTGAAAGTTGTGGTCAAAAGTCTTTTTTGTTCCACCTGTAACCACACCCAACAGTGATATCACAGTGTACTGACACACCCTGGAGTACACCTGTACATCACTGCAGCAAGGTGCAAAGTTAAACCACTGGAGGTCAGGAAAAACAAGATTTACAGGCGGTGTTAAGTTTCTCTTTGAGCTTCAAAGACACAGAATTGAATTGACGTGAATCTGCAGCAACAGTTTGTGGAAAAAAGGCTGTTTGTCTCTGTGGTCCAGCATAGTTTCAATACCACAGAGGAGCTGGATGATACTGTGCACCACGGATCTATACGAAGACCCCAGTTAAAGGCTCCCTGTGGAGTTTTGGACCTCTAGCCAAGATATGCTGCAATGTGCCAGCAAAGGCAGAGAAGAAGAAGACTGTAAGCTAGAAAACATGGATGTAAACAATGCTGGATTTGAAACACTTAAAAAATCGGCTTCACAAATGTTTTACGAGGAAGGAAATGCACTGCGTTTTGGTGAGTAACACTGTATGTTTGTTTACAGGAAAACTCCACCGGGCCCCTTTAAGTGGCAACTCTGCTTTGCTGCTAATGAACCTTTTCACACTTTGGTCTGACTTTTCAAGATAACCGAGGCCACCTGAGAGTTTAGTTCCTGGGATCACAGTACGGTGCAGGCTCCAGAGCGAGGCCCCCTGGCTCCAGAGGGCAAAGATCTCTGCTGTGCTCCGCCTCTGTTTGTCTCTGCGTTGCTGCTCCCAGCAGCAGCAGCAGAGGGAGGCTCTCCTTGGATGGCTGCACCCCCACGGATGGTGCCCTCCGCTGGGGTTTGGTCCCTGTCGCTGGTCTGCTTGGTCCTGGTGAAGGACAGCCGTCTGAATAGAGAGAGCTGAGAGGAGGACAAAGGAGAGAGTGGAGCTGAAAGACCTTCGTTTAATAACCTTCCTGTTTGTTACATGTAACGTCAGGTTGCTGCAGCTTCACACTGCTAACTGGAAAAGTAAGTGATGTTCACAACACACTGGTGGAGCCTAAACCCCGGTCCTCTCAAAGGTAGTTAATACAGAGGGCTGAAGTGAAACCAGAACTTCCAGGTTCTGCTCCAGAAGAAAGAAAACATCCCAGTTTAGTGTCTTGTCCCGGTTTTGATCATATTTGGGATATGATGTTTATGGATGAGAAACCTGGTTATTCATGCCTCTGTGTACATGATCCTAACAGTATCCATCTATGTTCTTGTACCTTTTTGTTGGAGCCTGATTGGCTTTTGGAGTTGCTGTCTGCCGTCCCATTGGCTGATTTGGTGCCATCACCTTTCTTTCCTTCACCTGTAGCGTTGGGCTGCTCAGTGATTTCAGCTGCTGTTGATAGAAAACTAGTTTGATTTACAATTCCCTTATTATTACCCTGTTAGTCCAGGTAAGTCTTTGCTTCTTGCATGCAGGTTTTTATCATCACAGCCTTTTTTAAAAACATATAATCTGTGGAAATCTATTTTGTTTGTATGTGTATAACACAGACTATATCAAATAAATGTTTTCTTCAGACATGCAGCTGATTAAACAAACCTGTGTCACCTTTCTGCTCTCCGTCAGGTATGGACTCTTCTTTCAGCTCTTCAGGCTTCTGGAAAGATCAGATGTTGCATGTTGGTGTCAACAGGAATAATGAAGGAATGAATGTCAGACATTTAATCCAGCTCTTACAGTCTCCTCTGATGGTTTCTCTGTTGAGTCGTCCAAACTCGAGGACGGTCCCTCCGTCTCAGCTGACGTATCGTTATCCTCTTCCTCCACCTCTTCTTCATCAACATTGTCTGCCTCTTCCTCTTCGTCATCTTCTTCTTCTCCTACCTCTTCACCTTTGCTCCACGTCTGAACGAATCCTTTGGTCAAATCCTGAAGAAAAAAGAGTGAATTTAAGACATGAAAGTCAACAATGTCCGTCTGTAATTCCAACCAGTTTTACTTGTTTTACAGAAACAACTATCAGAATATTAAACAAGATATAATAAGGTCTTGGGTTGATTTGATTCAGACATTTTTCATCTTCTGATTTTAAGACTACTAGATTAAATGACTTTTATACTGGTTGAGACGAGGTCTAGTAGCAGTTGGACAGCTTTACATACAAGGGCTGCGCTCAGTTTACTTTCACACTAATTAATTTAGGAGGTAGATTCTCATCAAAAAGAATGGGATTTAAAATAAAGAGGAAAGAAGGAATTTGAGGCAGGAAAGGACACACAAAGTAGGGCAGGAAAAGGATAAGCACTAAAATCCTGGTCAAATTGGGATGTTTTCATACTTGAGGAGTAGACTTCACATTATGTTTAGTGTTGAATGAAGAACGTAAACTGACAAGCAGCACTGAGCTCCTCCAGACTGCAGCAGGGAATGATGGGAGGGATTACAGGACGGATTATAAACACAAACTCAAGACTGGAAGAAGAGAACAAGCCCACCTGATCCTGAAACCGGCCAATCAAACACTCAAACCGGGCCAATGAGAGACGAGAAGCTTCGGACATTTTTTCTAATTGATGAATTGGTTATTAAAGTTATTCATGAAGCAAAAATGTTTCTTCCAGCTTCTCACATGTGAGGATTTGCTGCTTGTCTCCGTTTTATATGATTGTAAACTGAATATCTTTGAGTTTTGGACTGTTGAAGTCTGAAGACGTCACCTTGAGTTCTGGAACTTGTGACGGGATACAGTCGTCCTCCTCGTCACAGTAAAGATTTTAGGATGCTGAAGTGTATTCATGGGAACCACAACAAGCTGTCAGGATGTCACTGACTTTACCTTTATGGTGAATCTTTAATCACAAGAACGCCTTTGTGTGTTCGCCTTAAGGTACGTTTATACCCTCTGATAGATACAGAAGACATGGAGACAAATGGGATTTCATGCCAAACAAATTTCTTAAAGTTATATTTTAAAAACAGCACACAAAAACAACATGAATGAAATAAAACACAATTGTTTATTTCAAACACAGAAATGAAAAAAAAACAGGAAAAAGAAAGTAGAAGAAGGATGTTACATAAAGATGTAAATCTTTTAATTTGCCAAAGATGAAAGCAGCCTGTCAGAAGATTATTAAAGTACTGGTATTTTGTGATGACAATGCAAATCAGTTTTTAAGCTGCCACAAAAAGAAGTAAACAAAGCTTTAAAGAGCAAAACTTGGAGACGAGTTTTATCAGTATAGAAATCACTTCACAGCACTATGTGAACGTGTGAAAATACAAAAGCAGCCCAGAAATCATTCATTACACGAGACGATGAAGGACACGTGAGCAGAAAGGCACTGTGTGAGGCAAGGTCACAGGAAAGCACAGGGATCTGGTTCTTTGTGTTGGACTAGCTCCAAACTCTAATCCTCATGTACCAACTTGTAAACAGGTCGCTGCAGCTTCACGTTAATCAAGACCGAGATGCACAAAATGACAGTAAACTAACATTTGTGTAAAACGTGTTTAACCTGCATAAACGACTTGTGGTAACGGAAACACAACACTGGCAGATTATCACCTTCTGAAGTGGCTAACGTGTTAGCAGACAGCTAACGTCCAGCAGACACAAAGCAACATTAGCATTTTGAGCTGTGTTCAATTAATCAATTTGATCAATTAAGTGAAAAACTATTTAACGATGATGAAGAGAATCATTTGAAGGATTCGTGTTACTTCAGGTTGAGGTACTGCGGCAAGACGTCATCCCAAAACTCCTCCGACTCGCCTGCTGCCTGACCTTTGACCCCTGACCTCAGATTACCTCTAGATTTAGCACTTTGTCTTTTCACTTCAGCAGACTTTTTCTTTTTGACAACCTCCTCCTCCTCCTCCTCCTCCTCTCCTTCTTCTTCTTCTTCTTCACCCTCCTCCTCCTCCTCCTCCTCCTCCTCATCTTTATCAACCTCTTCCTCTTCAGCCTCTTCATCCTCTTCATGGCTTTTTTGACCATCCTCCTCCTCCTCCTCTTCTTCTTCTTCCTCCTCTTCCACCACTTCTTCTTCACCCTCAGCACTCTCCTCTACTTCAGCAGACTTTTTCTTTTTGACAATCTCCTCCTCCTCCTCTTCTTCCTCCTCCTCCTCCTCCTCC